>CABFOW010000968.1:152663-179623 GCA_902141385.1 Timema californicum
CCCCCCCCCCCCCCCTCCCTCTCTCTATTCCTATATTTTATGTTCAAACACTCATTACAGGAATTTACCCTGTTAGGAATCGATTGGAGTCATTATAATTATATATATATATTATATTAAAATTTTATATAATATATTATAGTATATATTTATATAATATAGTATATTATATAGTTACATATCATAAAAATATTATTTATATATTATATATAAAATGTATTATACATTATATATATATTATAGATAGTTCATTAACACACAATGAATATAAGCAAGATTATAATATTTTCCAAATTCTATTTTTTTAAATGTTGTGATAACAATCTTTTAAAAAGTAAAATGGTGACCTGGTGGTCTAGGGGTAAGGTGTCAGACTTCTGTGCTGGCGGCCGGGGTTCAATCCTCGGTCCCGGCACAGATTTATCTGATTACCAAACCCTTCCTTCACCTCTGACAAGACATCTTGTGAATGTGAGGAGTGCCAGGCCTCCACCGTGGTTCGGATTCCACGTTAAACTGTAGGTCCTCCATTTCATCTCACAATCCCCCTACCATTACACATTAGCGTAAGTGTGTATAACCCGAACGGGTAGTAAGACACGGTGCTAATAATAATAATAATAATAATAATAATAATAATAATAATAAATAAAATATTTAAAAAACAATTATTAGCCTTTTTTTAGGATAATTTGGTGAATAAAGTGTGTAACTTGAGGAATCTGCTAAGAACTGTTTGCATAATAGACAAAATGATTGATCTTAGTGAGAGGTGACTATAGCTGAAAAACTATTTGTTGCATCAGGTATATGAATGGAATCTCATTTCTGTGTGAGCAAACTACAAAAAGATCACTCACCATCTAAATGAAATTGCATTCTTAGCCCTTTCTTTTTTCTCCTTAGAGCCCCCTTTTTTCCACCTTCCCATCTTGATGAAACACTAATAATTTAACTAACACAACTACACCAGAACAATAAGTATCCTATTCATTTCGAATTGCAATCGAAAGACAAACAATTATCAACAGAAGGCAACTTTCGACCCTTTCTCTATGGTTCGACTATAAAAAAAATAACAGTACAAATGAGCTGTGTTGTTATTTCATTGAAGGAAAGATGGCAATTCTTAGACTTTGCAATGAAAAGGTAAAAGTGCAACATTTTGCGCTGTGACCATCAGGCACTCATCCTAGGCCCTATCTACTCTTCAAAGAACCTTTTAGTGAATATAAATAAGTGTCTGTAAGCTAGCTAATATTGAGAAAAGGTCATGATATTTAGCTTCCATCGATCAACATTGACAGAATTTATCAAATGTGGCATCCCTAGAGTATGTACCTTGTCGTATAAATACATACATTTACATTTGGTTGCTATTTTAATGGTTAATAAAGGTTCTTTAAATCGCGGGTTTGCTATATTTTTTACCGCCACTCCCAACCCCACCATACCACCACCCTGCCGTTGAGAAAAGATTGAGCTATTCTTATTCTTTTATTCACAAAAGGTCTCGCTTTCCCCTCTTTCTCCAACCTACTTGCAATAGTTGATGCTTGCAAGTTTATTGGAGATGTCATCAAACATCTAGCGATAAAACTCTACACTCCATGTCTAAAGAAAGTTCCATAAGAGCAATGTTATTTAACAATATATGACGATTTATTATATAAACGCACCAATAAAATCTAAAATATCAAATCTGTAGCTCTGTAAAAATTACCAAATACGTTGAAGTGTTTAATTCCAAAATAAGGTTATTTGTTTGTTTAAGTAAAACGGTTCGTTTGAAAAAAAATATTTGATCAACAACACGCATAAGTCTACAGAACCCTCTTCTACACCCTTAAGCACAAAACTATTCACTTGTATACATGGCAAAGGAGCGAAATAAGAATTATGATTGATTTTGTGGTGTATGATGAGAGATTTAGAAGTTTACTAAAGAATACCAGGTCTGTGTGTGGAGCTGAATGTGGAACAGATCACTTCCTAGTGATTTCAGAAGTTGAATTAGCTAGAAATGTTGTGAGGAAACAGCGGAAATGTGTGACAGTGCAATATGAAAGATTTCTGGGTGAAAAATTAACTTTAAAGAGCATGAATGGAATGACAAAATAAATGCTAATAACATAGAAAGGGCTTGGAACAGAATAAAAGAGTCTGTAGTTGAGTGCATGAAAGATGTGTTGTGAAATTGCAGTGGTGGAAAACTTAAAAAGAGATGCATGGCAACAAACAAACAAACAAAACAACAACAAACAGGCAAAAGTAGTTCTGAGAAAAAAGAAAGAAGTGCACAAACAAATTATTTCTGTGACTAGTGAAATAGAACATCAGAGGTTGTGGGACATATACAGAGATAAAAATATGAATGCAATGAAAGTAATAAAGGCAAGTAAGGAGAAAATTAGATTAAAAAGACAAAGAATGCAGAATGATTTTGAAAAAAATAAGAATTTGTTCTGGAAGTGGGCAAAGAGAATGAAACAAGGAGTGCAAGGAAATACCTCTGGCTTTCAGAATGAACATGGTGAGATGATCTGGGATAAAAACGGTATAAAAGAGTGACAGAGAGAGTATTTTGAGCAATTGTATGGCAAAAACTTAGAGATCATAGCAAAAAATGGGAAAATGTTATGAGTGAAATAATTAACAAGTCTGAGGTGTTGAAACTGGTAAAGAATGGAAAAGCTGCAGGCATAGATAGGATCTTAAGTAAAATGCTAAAATGTTGGGGCATGGTACTTTTTGCCAAATTATGTGATTTTATCGATGAATGTGCTGGGATCTCAAATGTTCCTAATGACTTGAAGAATTGTGTCGTTGTTTCTTTTTAAAAAGTCAAAGACAATAAGAATGAATGTAACAGTCATAGAGCAATTTGTTGTTGAGTATTCCAGGCAAAATTTTGGGGAGAGAATTAACCAAGAGGGCGCGGGAAAAAACTTTGGACAAGATTTGGGGTGTGCAATATGGTTTAATGCCATGTAGAGGTCTTATTGACCTGATATATTGGAACAATGGATTGAGAAGTGTATTGCAATAAGGAAGAAAGTTTTTTTTTGCATTTGTTAATCTGAAGAAAGGGTGCTATCGTGTTGATAGGTGTATGTTAAGGAATGTTCTGAGAGAGTATGGTGTGGATGCATGGTTAGTAACTGCAATTATGGAAATGTATGATGAAGTAAAGCATGCATTAGGGTGAATGGAGCTTTGAGCGAATGGTTTAACATGTTATTAGACAAGGTTGTGTTATATCTCCATGGTTGTTTAAAATTTTCATAGATAAGTGCATGAGGGAAGCTTTTGATGACACGTTTGGTGGTGAAAGTGCTGTTATATGCAGATGATGCCGTATTAATGGTGGCTAAGGATAAAAGTGACATGCAGAATGCTTTAAATTATTTGAATGTGTCAACAGGCAGAATAGATCTTGGTGTAAATGTCTCCAAAACTAAACTGATAATTTTTGATAAGGACAGATCAGGAAATGATTGTCAGCTCAGTATAAATTGTAAAGTGTTAGAACAAGAGAATGATTTTGTGTATCTGGGCAGAATGTTCTGTAAAAACAGAAGAATGTATGCTGAAATCAACAAACGGGCTAATGCATCTCAGAGAATAGTAGGATGTATGTGTACTATTGCAACGAATTAAGTAGTATCGAAAGAGGCAAAGATGGCAGTATATAAAGGTGTGTTGATGCCAACAATGTTATATGGATATGACGTGTAGGTTTGTCAGGAGAAACTTAAAACCAAGGTGTGAATGCGATTGGAATTAGATTTCTAAGAAAAATATCTGGAAAAACTCATATGGACAGAGACAATAATGAATATGTGCTGAAGGAGTGCGGTTTAAAAGGTAATCCAATAGGTAAATGTGAAAGAAGAGTCTTATGTTGGTTTAGGCATGTTGAGAGGTTGAGTGTGGATCGAGTGACGAAGCAAATATATCATGGAAGAGTGTGTGGATCAAAAGGAAGGATTATGCCATTTAAGACATGACTAAATCTAATAGACTAATATGTGAAAAAGATCAACATAAGAGTTTTATTAATAAAAGATTATGAATAACTCAGTGTGTGAATGTTGTTGAAGTGAGGGGAGTATGCAAGGTTAAGGAAGTGTGAAGAAAGTTAGTGAGGATGAATTAAGTACATAGTTGTTTTTTGATGTTTATGCACAATTTCTTGCCTACCCCTTATTGAAAAGGAGTGATTAGGTATGTATATATGTATGTATCTAAAACATTCCACTTTGTCTCACTACGTGTTTGGGTTATGCACTTATTCACTACCTAGTTAAAGTAATGTTGTAAGAAGGAGGAGGAAGATAAAATCTAAATTAAATCAAATGTACCCATAATTTGGAAAGAGAGTCTGGGTAACCATTCTGGAAAAAGTACTCTAATTACACCCGACTAGTATTTGAAATTCAATTTCATTATATTTGCCAATTCAGCCTATTATGAGTGTGATGCATTAGACCATGCACCTACTTAAGTGGGTGTAACCTTAACAATCATTCATTTCTTCAGATTATGGGTAGTTTTAAAATTTGGACAGCTTTGTTATAAAATGTATCTTGTATAGTTTTGAATTATTTAGCGACCTAGTTGCAAGGTTGTTCATAAATACATTTGATTTAAAATAGGATTATATGGTATATATAAATTCATCAACTTAAACACACAAAAAGGAAATATTTTTAACTCAAAATATTAGTACAAAATGTATGAATACATAAATTACATTAAAATAGCTATTACTTACAGTGTTCACGATTGCTAAATCACAACTTACACATAAATTGTATGCAAACAATTATTTGTAAAACTGCTTTGATGGCTCTATGGTCTAAGCTATTACTCTCCTGTTATACTATACTGCCAATGACAGGCAGATCGTGGTTGGGTGTATGCGGGTAGATTTTTAAAAAATAGTCCACCCTCCCTCCACACAAATGTGGGTACACTTCCTATAAATATAAAATTCGTTTTTCATAACTCATTAGCATAGTTAGTACATATGTGTATAACCTCGAAAGGTAAGATGCAGTTCTAAAAAGAATACATATATTTGTTGAGCATCATATCATCATTAATACACAATACATCACTTGGTAAAATTATTGACCAAACCAGGTATGGTAGGAAACACAACTTAAAAATAAAAGCAGATTTAATACAAATATAAAGTAAATCTAGGTTAGTTCGGATCAAAGTAATCGTTTTTAGAGGTTATACATTCTTGGTAATTAAATAGTATTTGTGATGTTTGCATGTTTGTTGTCAATAAATGTAGTTAATAACCTATGAGTGAAAATAATCAATGGATATTAATAATTACTAAAATGGGTGAAAAAATATAGTAATTTATGTAATTCAAATAAGTTTCAAAAATACAAAATAATAACATATTAACCCCCTGTGAAACAAAACACACCTTGAATTCAAGGCCTTTAGTCAGTTTGTCTATCGATTTTCTATCGAGTGGTAGCTGCATATTTAAATGCTTATATGTATTAACTCACCCTGAAATTAAATTAAAATTTCTGTTTGAGTGTAAAATTAAAAAAAAAAAAGAGTCCCTAATGTGTTTTACAAATATATCTAAACAAACTTCTTGTTTAGGCTTGGGGCCGAGGATTGAACCCTGGAACCCCAGAACAAAAGTCTGACATCCTACCCCTAAACCCCAGGTCATCTCCCTCTCTCTCTTTATATATATATATATATATATTTTTTTTTTTATTTATATTTTTTTTTCTATTTATTTATTCAACCACTCTACCACAATTTGTGGAATTCATCTTTTAAATAAAAATGAAGTTAATGACAATTCATACTATCCTTATCTTCATGTACCTTTATGTTGAGGAGATGAAGTGTGACAAAATTTTCCTTACCTTCACTGTATTCACTATATTCATCCATCCATTTAGCTTGAAAATTTTTGTTTTTCAAATGCAATATTTGCTTTCTCAAAGGCTTGTTGGATTTTTTCAATTCACATGAACATATTGAGAGATAAGTTTAAGTAATTAAAACAATAAGAAATAACTAGTTTATCATAGCTAATAGCCACGGCCTGAATTTTGATGACCTAAAAATGATCAAAAATATTTCCTATAAAATGACCTTAAAATATGAACAAAAACTTGTAATAAATGCACACAGTATGACTAAACCGAACACACACTTTACAAATGTAAAATGTAATCAAAACTCTTGCAACTAAATTATTGCATTCTGCTGTTCATAATACAGATACATATTTGCTTCAGAAGTAATAGCTACTTCTTCCAAATACAAACCTCTCCATCTTAGTTCCAGTGTCTCACCAGGAAAGTGTATTTTATAACCAGACAAGTAAAGAAGGTACAAAGTGCACTAGCTTCTCATTCAGACAACTGTATGATGACTTTAAATTCCAAAATAACAAAAATTGACAAAACATTATCTTTACAATACAAATTTCTATAACAAGAGTATCATGAACGTTGTTTATGTAGTACTTATGAACATTGTACATGACAAACCAAGGAAAAGATATAGTCAAAATTCGAGCCCTGCTAATAACAATGACATTTCACATCCACTGCTTTTGTGCTGTATATCTCAAATTTAAAGTAACCCTCCTCTTACTAACAAGTTTCTATAACTTTATTTTCTCTAGTTCCAGGAATCATCCTGTGCCCTGGGTCATTCTTCACTCATATTTTAAGGTGGAGTCTGTGATGGACATGCAGAAATTGTCAGTTACAATTATGTGAACAATTATGTCACGAGCCATCAGAGAACGCAACCACCATCGACTCAATAGTTATGGTTATGGCCACATATAGATATCAAGTTCTTTTACTGTACAATTGACAGTATATAAAGTCAACTATTGAGTCGATGGTGGTTGAGTTTTCTCATGGCTCATGACATAATTGTTCACATAATTGTAACTGACAAGTTCTGCATGTCCATCACAGACTCCACCTTAAAATATGAGTGAAGAATGACCCTGTGCACGGGACAATTCCTGGATAGCTCAGTGGTTAGAGCAATGACATACTCAGGGTTGCCACGCACCTGGAAAACAGGGAAAACCGGGAAAAGACAGGGAATTTGTTTGTGTCTGGAAAANTTCGATTTCCTTGTCCAGGTGTCATTGTTCAATTTAAAGAACTTGATATTTAGGTGTGGCTATAACCATAACTAACAAATATAATATTATTGCTATTTAATCCATCATGATATATGGATCATAATCCTTTATTTTCTATGTTCAACACATTACAGCTCCGCTGTATTATTTCTCATGTTACTATACACACAACATTTCTAAATTGTAATTGGCCAATTGGTAGAACAATTTAATTGCCTATTTATCAGTGAATTAATATATGTAGTAATAACATGTTCACCATATGTGGTAAGTGGTATATGTGCTAAAAATGTCTGCCATAGACCATTGCTTAATTTTATTAGATATTAATATTTTTTATTTAGCATCGTGTCTTACTACCCTATATATTAATAAAGCCAACAAAATTACTAATAACTCAAACTCATTGAACAGAGTGAAAATCAATGAAAATATAGTGTTAATTTGTGGCATTTACTGATTAATTGACACATCGATAATTTAATTTAAGACAGTGGCGGCTCATGACCAAAAGACACGTGGCTGGCGCACAATACAAATATTCTAAAATATGGATAATACACTTTTAACATATCCTACCTATCTATATTTACATATCGTTTTACTTAGGCTAATATTCTACAGCATTACAGAGGTTTGTGAAGCTTTGAAACTTCAATTTGGCTTCAAAACAAATATAGGATTCGACTTTTGAAAGAAAAATCCATATTACACAGTTACGAAGTTTTGACGATAAAAATATTGACGCTAAAATATCAAATTTATAGTCAATTACCAACATTGGGAGCTGTTATGTACATTATGAATAAACATTCATTTGGAAAAATAAAAAAATAACTGAACACAGCTACATTATTACAATCTTTTACTTTGCTGGTGCAATCATAAATAATTAAACACCCTAGAATAAAACAAGCACATAATAAATGAAAACACTATTTACAAAACATTTAATCTTAAAAGCCTCAAGCTACTTTAAATAAAAACTCTATTCTTCTTTCTTTAGATTTTGTGAATTTCTCAATGACTTTAGAATTAAAGTCTGAAATGTTCACAATAAAGTTTATCTCGACAGACAGCATGGCAAAAGCTGACAATTTTTCATGGTGCATGCTATTTCTTAAAAAGGTTTTGACACGTTTTAGTATAGAAAAACATCTTTCTGCTTCTGCTACTGGCATTGAGATTGTTATAATAATATCAAAAAGTTTTAAGCATTCTTCAAAAATTTCACTTAAATGGTTTTCATTTATAAATACGAACAGAGTTAAAGCGGGCACTGGTTCAATTGTAGCTATAGGCCTATGTTTAATGTAATCTCTTGTTTCTATTGTATCCATGTACTTGATAAATTCTCTGTATTCACAAACTGTGTTTACTGTTTGAGAATGAAAGTTCCATCTTGTAGGTGCTGATCGTGGTAAACGCTTACCCACAACTTCATCTAAAATCGCTGTTTTCTGAGGGGAGTTAGAAAAAAATGTACAAAATCCTCCTAAACTGGCGAAAAATATACAGACATTGCAATTAATTGAAGCTGCATTTGACATTATTAAATTTAGTTGATGTGCATGACAGTGAATATAAGCAGCGTTAGAATAGCTCTGCTTTATTTTAGCCTGAACACTATTGAAAGATCCACTCATAACTGAAGCACCATCATATGCTTATGCTATTAACTTATGAGGCTCTTTCTCTACATGTTGATCTATTTCCTCTTTGAGTCAATTTGACAAAGATCCAGCGTCATGAAATGGCGGTTTTGCATAGCTCCAAAATATTTCCAGTGGTTTTTCATTTATTATATACCGGTAAATTATTACCATTTAAAAAGTAGATGAGACATCAGTTGTTTCGTCAACTATAACATCCAAAAAACCGGCATTCTTAATTACTTTTGAAATTTCTTCATGGCAAATATCCAGCATGATTTGAAGTATTTTATTCTGAATTGAACTAGAGGTGCCTTTAAAAACTGTAGCCTTTTCTAAATGCCCTTTCAAAGCATCATCCATCTCAGCACTGAAATTGACAAGTCCATAAACGATTCCAGGGTTAGAATACAAATCAGTTTGGTCATGACCTCTAAAGGCCAATTCGAAAGCGCCATCGAATACAGTTTAGGATAGTATTTAAACATACCTGTTGTTGGTCACTTTTTCATTGTGAAGCTCAATAGCTCTGCTGTAACCAGAATCTAACTGTGATCGTGTGTTGGTCCTGCCAAGTACAGCCAAATCTAAAGAATTATTCTTGTGTAGCAATGATATTTCATGCTTTTTAATTTGCTCACTTAAATGGTTCAAATCAGTCATGCCTAAATTTGTTCAAGATAAGCCACCATCAAAGAGTAAACACAGAAACCAAAACAATGCATTTCTTACATTACAACCACATAGCAATGCATGTTTTTTTGTAAGTTTATACATTGAATTTTCTAGTAAACTCTCGATTTTTAGTTTTTATTAGTATTTCTAGAACATTGTTTGGTGTTGGTCTACCAAGTTTTGTGATTTCTAATTTTTCTTGAGAACACAAAGAATTTTTTTATTATATATATCTTGCACAGAATTGATTTCAACATTAAAGAAAAAACAATTATTATGAACTCTAACAACTATTTACAACCTCAAGTTTTCTTATTTTTTTTGCAAAATGTTTTTCTCAAAATTCATTTTGATATTTAAAAGAAGTACTAAAACAGTAAATTATTATGAACTAATTAACAACTATTTACATAATTAATTTTGTGCAGATTGAAAAAGAAAAATCACACTTCCTAGAATATTATAACTGGTAGTAATGCTTTAGTTGGTCAAAACAAATCGCCAAGTTCGCTATCAAGCTGTGCACCAGGCCTTGTATTAATGGTCCACTTTAAAACTAACTTGCAAGGTCAACAACCTCTCTTCTTCTTGATATGCATGCTCAGATTGTTACACACCCCTATAGTTTAGAAGTACAAGGACAGCGCTAGCAGTCAGGAAAACAAGTGAAATAGTAAATAGAATGATACACGCAAGAACATAGCCGATTTTAAGAAATATTTTCTAAAAAAAATATGGACTCATGAAATGTTATTATTTAAATAAAATAATATTAAATACTATTTTGTATGCAATTATAAGTGGTGCACTTGCACACTTAAGGAGGAGTCACCACTGATTTAAGATATGCTTACATACAAACAAACTTAATTTATCTTTGTGACAATCATTATCATTTTCAAAATAGTTTTACGTTTAGATGAAGTCTCTACTACAAATTTTATCTTTCATATTTACATAATTTTACTATTCAAATAAAATATAACAGAATATAGATAAATCAATTTATAAGAGACTTTTGAAGTAAAAGATTCATATTATTTTGTGAACATGCATTATCTCTGTAAATTTACACACATTTCATCTCACCATTTAAATCATATTTTTCTATTTTTTCCCGCAGATGAAGACGAGGGCAACTGCTACTATTGTGGAACCGCTTCATCATCAAAATGGCACTCAGAATGTCGTAAACTATTTTTTGGTGGAATTGTTGCTGCATTTTCATGTAACATTTGTAAAATGAAATTTAAAGGAAAACGCAGCCTGACATACCATAAAATGACCCATACTGGTGATGGAGTAATTTGTGGGTTTTGTGGAAAACTTCTATTTGGTAAAAAGTCAGTTAACTACCACAAAAAAAAACACACTAGTCACAGATTTCACAAATGTTCAATTTGTTTTAAAGTTTATCACAGTAATTATTACTTATTGGAACACATGAATATTCATACTGGGCAGACACAAAAGTATTTATGCCACATATGTGGACTTCTTTGTTCAAAAACTCGTTACTACACACATATCAGAATGCATTCAAATGTAAAAAGTTACATTTGTGACAAATGTGGCAAGTCTTTCACAAGATATAATGAACTAAATAGTCATTTGATATCACACAATTCAGATATTAATTATAATTGTGCAGTGTGTAACAAGGGGACTAAAACTAGAACACTGTTAATGCATCATATTAAAACTAAACACCCACAAACAATGGGACTACCAGAAACATTGGGACGGCCTCAAAAGTTCCCCTGTTCCATTTGTAATAAGAAACTTAGTAGTAAAAACTCTTTAACTAGGCACATGCAAATGCACAGGGGTGAAAACAATTTTCGATGCACAATCTGTAGCAAGAGGCTTAGTTCTAAAACTGGTTTAAATAGGCACATTCAAATACACAAAGGGGAAAAAAACTATCAATGCCCAATCTGTAGTAAGAAATTCTTAAACAAACTATATCTAATGAAGCATTCAATATCTCACACAAGAGAAAGAAATTACAAATGTGATTTATGTGATAAGACATACATGTATCCTAATGATTTGGCTAAACATAAGTCGAGTGTTCATAGCAAGAAGAAAACAAAAAAACAAACAAAAATAAACATTACTCATTAGCTTCCCTACAGCTTAAGGTATTCATCAAAAGATAACATTATTTGTGAGAAACAGATTGGTCCTGAATGCAGGGTGAGCTTGGAACCAGAAGGTCTTATTCTTGAGCTGCTGGAATACTTGTTTCATTGTCGAGGAGAAACATATAATTGCATCTTGCCCTTCTTCTCATATCTGATCATTGCAGTGAGACATAGTCTTTAAGTGATAATTTTAAAGGGGAGAAAACTACAATACAAATTGACTATATCCACGAATCGCTTCAAACATCTTGGGCTGGCAGATTCAGAAAAAGACAATATCACTTGTACTTTTTGCGGAAGTGACCTCCAGCCACTAGCGAAAATATGGAATCCCAAAAAACCCACCTCGCTTGCCCCCCAAATACTATCAAGGGGTTGATGGATGATGTCATAATCTTGGAGATACTGAAGAATTGTGCGTAAACATTCCTGATGCTGCTCCTTGATTTCTGACACCACCGGAATAGCATAAGTAGACAAAACAAATTCCATTCCTATAGCACATGATCCATAAAATGCTGGAAACTATGTACATAGCCCAAAAACCACGAGTGAAAACTCAAATACTACAAAAAGGGCTAATTATTGCAGTTTTTTTGTCCTCTTCTTGAAACTTTATGTCAATACGCTCTCATCAAATCAATATTTTTAAAAACACACCTTCTCTCTAAAAAAAGTGTACAGTCCTTAATGTATAACATGGGGTTCCTCATCTATTGTGGTAGCATTTAAATTGCAGAATTTCACGCAAGAACGCTAATCTACCGCTTTTTTGGGTAATAAGTGCAACAGACCCGCACAGGGGATACGAGAAGGATGACAACAAATTTTATTGCATCATGAACTCAAAATATTTTTTCATGGTCACTAACATCATGTGTAAGCCACCAAGCACATGCAGTGATTGGTGAGCCTGGGCTTTCAATAAAATGTTGGGCACTTCTTGGAGATGATCAAAGAACTTGTCATATCGGGAAATTCCTTCAACAATTCCTGGAAAAGTATATCTTTTTTCACCACAAAAACATAGTAGAATCAGTCAACCAGCCAACAGCACTAATAGCGAGTGCAGTATAGTTATGTCATATACAAGACTGAAGTCAAAGATCTGGTAACAGGTCAAAATGCGGCAGAAAATTTGCTTCAATGATAGGCTTATTACCTGCTTTGGTAGCTGCATAATCTAAGGTGTCACTCTTGCAATATACTATACTGCCAGAGACAGGCAGATCAGGGTTCAAATCCTGGTATGGTGTACTGAAGGGATTTTCTTAAAAGGTTTTACACGCTTTCTCCATGCAAATGCAGATATATTTCCTCTAAATTTAACCTTCCTTGTCTATAATACATTGACATAATTATTAAATATGCATACAACCCAAACAAGTGCTAAAAAAAAGATATGCTTATCAACATTGATCTAAATGAATTCCCATGGGTGCCTATGTGCAACCCTAAATTAGTTCAAATAAACTAGAGCTGTATGTATATAGATGATACCCGTCACTATTATAAAATTAGGGGGGAAGGGCTGACTGACATACGCAGGATTGCCTAACAGCACTAAATCTGTTGTAAGACCTGAAGGGCTGACAAGAATATACAGGTGTTTAAAAAAAAAATGTTAAGAAGTATTAATTAAAATTAGTAAAATATTATTTGTAATTTTAGAACCGCAAATCATCTCGCACAACGATACAGGCATTTTGGTCTGAACCAGATATTTGACCTTGCTTAAGCCACACCATCTCGCGCTTACAATAAATACTATGTTTATTGTTCCCTGGATTGAGGTATTGGAATGTGACTTAATAACTAAAATTGAATAAACTTATCTGAAGATAGTTCATAGTTTTATTGGTTAAATTAAGTAAACAAACACCCAGTAAATGTGCCATACCCGAATAGTCTAAAGGCTTTCTTGAGAGGTAAACATAATGTCTCCATAACAAAAACAAAAGTTTTTTAGCCATTAAAACTTGGAATCTTAACAGTTACTTGTTACAAATACATTTAACGTTCACAGCTTGAACTATCTCGCTCTGAGCTGAGGTTTAAGTCAGACTGTGATAGACACAAGAATTGAACAACTGTTCACCCGGCCGGTGCCAGAGCTATACTGCTAGTGGCCTCTATCTCAGGCAGGGCTGCTATGCCCTAGTGACGAAATGGTAGACAATTCTGGACCAATTCGAGTTTTAACTTACAAAATATGACATGGACAGTCTACTTCAACACAAATATAAATATTACAAATTATGTAATTCATTATTTAAAATTTATTTAACCAAACCCAGTTTGAACTAGTACGTCTTAGATTTCATGTCCATATTATGAATCATTTAACACTTTAAATAAGATGTAGAGTGCATGCTGCATGTGGTTTTACAAATTATTTAGGACAGGTTTACCATTTGGCCATAAAAATTAACCAAAGTTTTGTTATTGATTAATTAATTATTTATGATTTGTGATAGTTGGGACCAATGAAAGGAAATTCCCGTCCAAAAAGGGGGTAGAAAAACCTGATTCTCTGTTATAGGTGATCACAAACCATAGAATAACTTACACCTAGTTACCGGTGTTTAAGTGGGCACAATGATTGGCCAGACCAATGATATCAGGGTCAGTTGCATGCTGACAGGTATAAGGAACTTAGCTTTGATTATCGGTTGTGATCAATGTTAACATAGCTTGGCTAACTTTTCTTCAGTGGATTTACTAATATTATGTAGTTCATGAACCACTAGGTCACCTACTTTATAAAGTATCGGGTACTGATGGAAATCATATCTTTGAGCAACTATTTCCCTCCCCTTTCTTAACTTTACCAGAGCCTCTCGCCACATGGCTTGAATACCCCTCTCTGTTTCTATATTGAGAGTTCCTGGTAATATTTTCCAATGTAAATTGACAAGAGAAAGTTGATCTTAACCCCACATAAGCTACGACAGCTTTATTTTGGTGCCTTCGTGATCAGCCTCATTGAATGCTTTTTTTCAATGATATGAAGTGCCCATCTCGCTCTCTTTGGTAAATATTATGGATTGCAATCAGAGCTAATTAGAGATTTCAGGGGGCCAAACAAATAAATGAGAACCCACTCGAGGGGGAAACTAGCGAAGCTACTATATAAAATGTTGTTTATATTTTCTAGGATTGTTTGGCTCTTAGATATGTTGCAATCCTTTACGCTTATCCACATTTTGGCTTCCATTCCTCTAAAAAAAAGTTCCCTCTATTTT
This sequence comes from Timema californicum, assembly GCA_902141385.1. Classification (NCBI taxonomy): domain Eukaryota; kingdom Metazoa; phylum Arthropoda; class Insecta; order Phasmatodea; family Timematidae; genus Timema; species Timema californicum. The sequence goes on from CABFOW010000968.1 coordinate 167,545, forward strand.
AAGAATGGTTTTGTTAATCCCTAGGTTGCCTCCTATCAGGGAGTCGTGGAAACACTCAAACAGCATATTGATTAAATGCTTCAGGACTTAAATCTTCTAACCTGCATGTTGAATAGGTTTTATTAAAAGGGTTCTGTTTTTTAATTTTAGATTATATGGTTGAGACTTAGACTCACAAAGTTTGATTCATTTCAAAAGTCCCAAATCCTTCTTTTGAACCTCGCTTAAGTAAGTGAATATTTCTGGTTTATGGCCTAAAATTCCTAAACAGACTCAGTATACTGGCTTGAGTTTTATTGGGTTAACTCACCTTCCTCAAACTTCCTAAATAAGGAACCGACCACTTTATTATTGACGCCCGGCACATGAGCAATGTTTAACCTAAGGGAATGGAGCTTGGGTACCTAGTTCCCAATTTTCCCGATTTTCCTTGGGTGTTTTAGTAACCAATGCAAAGCTTGATTGTTGATATGCAGGTCAAAAACAAAGTACACCCTAAATTTGTTGGGGGTAGAAAATATCCTGTGTGCCTCAAAATCGAAAGTTGAATAGTTTTGTTTGTGTGGGTGAAATGTTCTTCTTGTGTAAGCTATTGGTTGTAGAAGAGACTCTTCAATTTTCTGTCAAAGCACACACAGCCCCAAGGTCGCGTGAACAAGTGTTCGTTCTAAGAAAAAATTACTTTTTAAAATCCACCACTCTCAATACTGGAGAGCCAGTGCTTCAGCGAGTCGAATGCGTTCTAAAAGTAAAGTTGTTGATTTCTTTAGTGTGTAAGTGTGACACGTTTTCGATTACTTTAGTGAATAATGAAAGTTCCCGATATTAAAAAACTGAATTTTGGTTCTTTAACATTAAAAGAAAAGTTCGAAATTAAAAACATTGAAAGGCCAGTATTCAAATCCAACTTAAGAAACACCATGCTTTGGCCATGTTATCTATAAAACAGTCAATGGTTTGCAAGATACTAGACAAAAACTCAAAATTAGAGTTTTCTTTCAATTGATAAACTTACTGGTATATTAATTCTTAAAGTATAATGTTTGAGATAGTGTTAAGAACCTATTTATATATTTTTTGTTTACTGGTGTGTGTGTGTTTGGATTTCCCGATTGACATCCTTCAACTTCGAACCAAGTAAGTTGTTATACTTTTATGTATAGCTTTTATTTACTTTATCCTTTTTCATACTTTTTATAGTGAAGTTTTTCAGCTAAATATAGGATGGTATAAGGTTGATTTAAGGTAAGTTGTTGTCTACCCAATTTAACAGTTTATAAAAGAGCACCCTCCCTTAAGGTTGACTCATGATCCGCCACTGAATAAAATGTTTAAAGAAAATAAATATTTAACTTTCAATTGGCATAGTACATTTATAAGTATTGTGGAGTCCAAATGTGCGTAGTTAGATCAAGTAGCTTCAATTGGTATAGAAAATTTGTAAGAATTGTGGAGTCCAAATATATGTAATTAAATTAAGTAGCTTCAATTAATGTTTAGACCAAAATGAGACACTTTAAAAAGTTGTAAAAGAAACTTGTAATAAGTTATGATAAAATTAAATGGTATATTTTAACCAAGATATATTTTTAACTTTACAATGAGCTGTTATTTGGACCAACACACAAACTACAAAACAATTATACTCACTACAATGAAAAAATATGATTAAGTGATTATAATCATATTTAATAAATTCTATTTTTTTAATTATTAACATAGCATTTTTTTTAAACCCTATGTTTTGTATAGTCTCTATTTTATTAAAAGAGTTGTATGATTTTTCCATTGTCTATTAATAAATAATTAAGAAATTAAAGAAATAACAAACCACATCAAAAAGGAATATTGGCAAAAAAATTCTACAAACAATTTTTTCTAAATGTATGATTTTGCATACAAGTGATACAACAAAAAACCTGACAAGTGAAAATAAATTTGTGCCCTAAGTAATTGCATGCAATCAAAAAACCACTATATAATAAAATTAGTTATTATAAAATATAGATTTATGATTTAGTAACACACATTTATCGGGCGACTTTTCAAAATCTCCAGCTGTCAACACCTTGTCAACTTGATAAAACAAAAGTATCCATTGGTTGTTTATGACTTAAGTTCTTTTAAGCCCTGCCTAGTAATATGAGGCACTAAATAAACAAGCAGAAAGAGTCAAGCAGGGGTGGGTTGGGATAGGTCATGTGAGAACCCTTGCTTGCTTATTTGCTTGCCAGACTACGATCGTGAGAACATCCTTCGGACCCCAAGTAGAACAACTGAACATCTCCACACATATATTTCGTGCTAATATAAACAATGTACGGTCCAATTTTCACGAGTAGGGTCTTTTAGAAAATATTAACATATTTGTTGCAGTAATTATTGAAATCATTTTACTATTTTACTGGTGGTCTAGGGGTAAGCTGTCGGACTTCTGTGCTGGGGGTCTGGGGTTCAATACTCGGTCCCGGCACAGATTTATCTGATTGCCAAACCCTTCCTTCACCTCTGACAAGACGTGTATTAATCACAACTTGTGAATGTGAGGAATATCAGGCCTCGTGGTTCGGATCCCACGTTAAACTGTAGGTCCTCCATTTCATCTCACAATCACCCTACCATTACACATAAGTGCGTACAACCCGAACGGGTAGTAAGACGCGATGATAATAATAATACTCTTCTACTAGGGCCATCTTAAGGCCGTTTCACACGAACGTTTCCATATCGCGCGTGATTGCTACCGTATCGTGTATACATTGATCCAAGTGGGTCCTTTCACACGTGTGAAACAACACTCACATGGACGGCTGTCCACCGCGCGTTTTCATTTCTAACTTTGCTCCCATGGTGCAAGGTCATATCCGAGTCTTGGTCCTCACCCCCAACCCATGGGGGCTGGAAGCCGGGAAATTGATACCGAGGATTTGATTTGTGAAGTAATAACACGGATTGCAAGTTGTGAATACGGGATGGACATTAGAAATTAATTGGAAAATATGGAAGGATGTTGCTTTAATCTATTAAATAACGGGCGAAACGCACCCTCAGTCTATCGCACACAGTTTAGTGGATGAACCAAAAAAAGTTTTTTTTCTTCTGGTATAATAAATACGCTACAATCAGTGGTGCACCAGGGGAAAGGCAAATAGGGCAGTTTGCCGTTCCCTCCTACCCACCGCCCCCAAATAGTTCAAATAAACTTTCAAAAATTTGACATGAAATAACCAATCTAAATATCTTCAGGAGACGGCGAATTTTGAAAAATTTTGCAAGATTAGGATCATACCAAATGGCTTTTAGGGGCATGTAGTTTTCAAAATATATTTAGGCAGAAACCATTACAAATAGTAGCAAAGCATCCAGTTAAAAAAAAAATCTGGGGGAAGACTACTTTAATTAGTTTCCAAACGAAACCTCTATTTAAAAAAAATTCCCAACAATGACTACTCCAAAAATCTTCTAATATAATCTAGGATTTTAAAAGAAAAGACCCCTCTAAATATCTATTAGGTGGCTCAATTTTTCTTGCTACATTTTCCTGGAAAGGATTCTCTGACACACCTTTGGGTTGGAGGACAAAACTATTTATTTTTCTAACTGTCCCTTCCCCCTACACAAATAAGGTTTCGCACCCCACTGATTCTTCTCTTTGAGTAAAACACTAGAAGTGCCCCGGTTTGTGAGGAAAATATGGTAAGCATACTATACCATTACATACGTAAAAAGTTCCCAAAAGTTACAAACTTGAAAAAATACAGGAAAAATAGTTTTAATACATTATATCTAAACTAAGGTCACTTATATTATTGAAATCGCTGCCCTTCGTTACCGTAAATAGCAATCATATGCATTTAATAGTCATACATTTTCTTTACCTCTTAGTGTTTCTTGGGCTGTGACCACTAACCCCCGCTCCCCCATCCTCTCAGAAATTTAATTATGAATACAACTTTGATTGTTTGCCCTCCCCCTAAAGAAAATTCCTGGTCGTACCAGTGACTGCAATTACTTATTCTCAGTTACCTTCATTGTGTGAACACACTAGCAAGCTGCTGACTGTGCTGGAGCTTCTCAATTTTTTGTAGCTGGTGATTCATTCTTTACGTCGGCAAACCGCGCGGTAGAAATCGTTTGTGTGATGAAGACTTAATAATCAAAATGTGAGGTAGACCTACACGCAATAAGGAAACAACCATGTGGATCACAAACTACAAAAAATGTAGGAGCTTCAGCACAGTGCAGGCAGTACATAGTTTGCTGGTGTGTCCACACAATGGAGGTGAAAATAGAAAAAAAAATAAAAAAAAATTGCAGCGTATATATAACACCGAGAGAGAGAAAAAAACTTTTTGGGTTCATCCACTTATGTCTTAACAGCGTGTGATTGACTGAGGGTGCATTTCACCTGTTATTTAATAATTTGAGGCAGAATCCCTCTACATTTCTCAATTATTTTCGAATGTCCATCCCGTCTTCACAACTTGCGTCCAACAAAATTGGGCGTGTATAAATCAAAGCCTCGGTATCAATTTCCCGGAACGTTGAAATCAAGCCGACGCCACAACCAGGAACGGATCCAGATCATTTACATAGGGTGGTTATAATTATAAATAACATAATTACTCACATTGTTAGATTTTGGTTCAAAGCCATTTAATAATTTTTCATTTATATTTGTTCTTATGTATGTTTTAAACCGTGGTTATCCTCTCCAGTTTTTTAAAATCAGATAGTTTTTATAAACTATTTGGAGTGACCCTCCTTCAACAATTTAAAAAAAATTTGTTCACATTAGAAGCTCTGAGTAGTCTTCGTCTTAATTTTTTTTTTAGATTAGATTCTTTCATAAATCGTAAGCCATTTAAAGTGTTTCAAACCTAGAAATTTTTGAAATTTGGATGCTCCTCGAAGCTATTTAGAGTGATCCTCACCTTGATTTTTTAGGATTGCTAGAGAACAGAGGTCCCCAACTTTTTTGTATCTTAGAGCACATTCAAAACTAACAGTAGTGCGGTGGGCACCAACAACTTTTTCAAGGTTTATTTACTAACTCCCACCAGGCTCAGAGGTCAGACTCAACGCTATACACACGGCCGGTCAACTGCCATGTTAAGTTTCCAACAGCGATTGTGACGTTACATGTGGTTGTGGGTAATACTCAAGGCCGTAGCCATGGGAGAAAGGGGGGTTCAACCCCCTCCAAGTTGACAAAAAAATACTGCTTTATTTACAGGTTTAACAAAGACCAAAATAAAAACACAAGGGACTATTTAACTACTCACCACCATTTTGGTGTTTGGGTACATTTTTAAAGTACATATTTATTCTGTGTTTATCCAGGCAACAAAGCTGGGTAGACCTATTCCAAGATATTTTCAAATGAAATAAGAAGTATTAGCATGGTATTAGTGAGTGTGAAGAGAATGATGGATGAGGGTAGGTCTTTGAGTTTAGGAAAAGGAAAAACCACTCAGCTTGAAACTACGGTGATTCCGAGTAAAAGTACACTTTGTATTATTATTATTATTATTATTAGCACCGCGTCTTAGTATCCGTTCAGGTTATACGCACTAACGCTAATGTGTAATGGTAGGTGATTGTGAGATGAAATGGAGGACCTACAGTTTAACGTGGAATACGAACCATGGTGGAGGCCTGGCATTCCCCACAGTCACAAATTGTGATTAATATACGATGCACTTTGTAAATGAGCCGGCAAAAAAAGAGGATTGGAAAGAGGGGGGCTTTCAATCGCCAACTTCTTATGAACAGCATACCTGTAGATAAGCACAAACTTGATTTTTGTCGGAAAATTGACAGATTAAAATTATTAGTCAAGAACTTTTCAGATGTGGTCAAAAAGTGGTGGGCAGATGCTCTAGAAGATAATCTTTGAAGTGGTCTTCCACCGACCAAATTTTGAAAATTGAATCATTTCAGAAACTGGGCTATTTGGGGTGGTCCTCTCCTGGAATTCTCCAAAATGACACGCATCTAGAAGCTATTTGGAGTTGTCCTCCCCTAGACATTTATGAAATTTGGATGACCTTGGAGGCTATTTAGAGCTTCCCTCCCTTGACTTTTTCTGGCGGTTTGATGCCTCTAGTCTTGTAGTTATTTGAAGCTGTCTTCTCCGGCAAATTTTTGACAATAGAATGCATATAGAAGTCAATTGAAGTTTGATTTAAGGCCATCTTTCAGTTTCATATTCAATAATATCAGAGGATTTGAAATATATTTAGGGGGGAATTTATTCCAAAGAGGGGTTAATTATTTCCAAGGGGTGGAGTCCCCCATAGTTCCGCTGCTCTTGCTGTCCATTCATACACTATATTCGGTATTCGTGGATGCACTGCTCTCAGGCGATTATTAGTCTTCTTTGATGTGACTACTTTCTCTATGCGGAGTAATGTGGTTACTCGCTATGCACGACAAATATTCGTACATAAAAACAATTTTTTTTTCCAAACTTGCGTGAGTCATATTGAAGATTGAATAAACGTGAACGAATAGCATGAGTATAGACCCAGCTTAAGAGGTGTTTGCCCGTAAAAAGACAATAAATTGTATGATTTATCTTTATTGCAGTGCCGGCTCGTGTATAGGCACTGCGGAGCTGCAGAACCTCCTATTTCGACTGTTTATTATCGATTTATTGCAGTGGCGGCTCGTGTATAGGCACTGCGGAGCTGCAGAACCTCCTATTTCGACTGTTTATTATCGATAACATTTAATATAATGAGTCATTTTTTCTTTAATTCTTTATTTTTGTAGTACAATATATATTCCTTAAGCTTAATGCCGGTACTCCAATAGCCATCCCCCAGTTTATGAAAAATATACAAACATTTTTGTATGGAACTGTGCGCTTCACAGTGCCAGCGACGTGGTGTTTGACTGTTGTGTGCATGCGCACATAGGAGCGAGGTGGGGAGGAAGGCGGGACTGCACTGTTGCTCTCGCAGTGCCGGCCCTGGCGTGATGGTGGAAGGAAGGTTTTTTTACTCAGCGTGTGTTGTGCTTAAAAACCGGGTACCATATTCCTGAATGTGTTAAAGTGTGGAAGAGTGTAGAATTAGATTACTATTCTGCTTCCAGCTATTTTATTTGATTAAATTTTTTTTTCGGTTCTTTTATTTAACAGAAAGACTAAATGCGCTTGCAGTACTTTCAATGGAGGAAAATTTCCTTAATTGTCATCCAAAGATTAAGGAGAACATTATTGAATTTTTTTTTGCGTATATCAAAAAAAGAAGAATGCATTTAATTTTTAAATGAATAGATCAAGCTCCTCAATAAATGTTCTTTTTATACATTTTTTTTCCTTTTACACAATTTTAAAACAAAGGCTCAACATTTTATGGAGCAGCACCCCCACTAATTTTAGCTACGAGCTGCTACTGCTCTATTGCATTTTCTTTCTAAAATTTGAACGAACATTTAAAAAAATCGATTTTCTAACATTCACAGGGGGTCAACTGACCCTTTGACTCCCCTCGCTGAATCCGCGTCTGGCTATAACGGCACAACTTATGAGACCCATGCCAATATTTAGTGCTACATTTATACCACAAGAATATCCTGTATGATAATTTTTGGTACTATAGTTTTCGTGTGAAAAAAAAACAACCCATGAAAAAACTCTGGGTGCTGCTACGTGAAGAGCACAAATTATGATACCTCCGACGTTTTTTGGTGTTCACATTAAAACTAAAGTAGTACAAATTTTGAGCATAGGATATTCTTATGGCGCAAATGTGGCACTAAATATTGGCATAGGTCTTCTATTTGTGCCACTATTAGCGCTGCCAACTTCACGGACCTTCTTGCGTTGACCGTATTAAAAAAACCACTTGGACCAATGAACCTGGATCGAACGCGCGGAGACCTCACGTAACGAACGGTAGGAAACACGCGCGACAAGGATGATTCGTGTAAACGACACTAAAAGCATCAGATGTAGCATTCATTATCTGACGTATGAATACATTAAATTAGGGAGCCTTTCTAGCTGTCAGAAAAAGTCCCCTTATTTGAATTTGACAATAGCTCGCCCGACTCTGAGGTAGCAGATCAAAAACTGAACATATCCAAACATACTTTTTAAATACGTTGACCTCAAATTTTTGAAGGGATTCCGGGAGGTTATTTTGCCAACGTATGGTTTTCCTTTGATTAAATACAGTCCTAATCTGAATAGGGGAATTATTTGTTAAAAGGAGTGAGTGAAAATATGTTCACTTTTCGTTTGTACTGGCTGAGAGTCAAAGCGTTTGCTTTATTTAATCAATCGTATACTTACCTCTTAAATTAACCATTACGGTTGCTCCGTTCTCTCTTTATGTAAATGTGAGTGTACTTCATATAAACTAACCTTCTCATTCATGTTTCCTCACATTAAACCTTCCCATACACACCTCAACCTTTATTATTAGCTTTAGTAAATCAAAATGGTTCTCATTTCTCTCCTCATGTTAATTCTCATATTATTACTATAATCTACACGCCTCATCTTTGTTCCTGGAATTAAGTAAATCTCTAATATGCATACAGACCTGGCAGATTAGAGTAGAAAAGAGATGTAAGAACCAAAGAGGAGTCCTGTCATAAGCCGAGAACGTCCGCAAAATGAGGCACGTCAAGGGAAAGAAAAAGAGTCTGAAAGTAAAACCATAATTGACGTATGATTAAGGCTATATCTAGTCGGTATGGACGTTTAGTCCAGTACATTAAACACATATGGATTTTTTTTTCTAGTTGGCAGCGAGGCTAGGCTCCCAATCTTGCCTAGCCACCGAATGTTTACTGTTTTGGACAGGTCGTAGTGTGAGACGGGTACATTCGCAATAAACAGGCATGGCACGGGGTTCATGCGCAACGTCAGAACACTCAGGTTTGATGATGTTTTGGAACACATCCCCGAGTCGCCATTGACCAGCCTGCACTGTGACGCTCACACAAAGGTCAGGAAGTGGGCCCCAAAAATAATAACCATGAGGTCACAAGAGGAACATTTTTTATTTTTGATAAATTACAATGATAAAATGAATGATGAGTACAATAATGGCTTAACCAGCCTTCGCTTAGTCTGTCAAGGTGCAGACTAAGCCGTCATGACATACAATATATTACTTGTCCTATAAGAGGAACGTAGAGTGATAGTTTGAAATGAACATTTAAATTTGGCGCCCAAGCGCGCGCATACATTATCAACTTTAACAAGAAAAAGCTCGTAAAACATAGCCTCGCCTAACTATATAAAAAATATCATAATTAGTTAGTTTAAATATCATAAGTTGAAGTCCCAACCATGACCGTTGGAGACCTATCCTAAATTACTAAATAGCCTAAACCAATAACAATGCTCGAAGAAGTATAACACGTTGCCCAATCTCCCGTTGCGCCTATACATAAATTAACTATCCTATACAAAATGCATCTAATTCTAAACAAACTCATATCCCCAAAAAATTACCCTAGACAATATTAAATGTTACATAGATGAACCAGAATACAGGTTCGGGCGCGCCTACCGTAAATAAATAGAACTAAGCAAAATATGAATCTCCCCAGAAAGTTACCAACATTTGATCGTGGACCAGCCACGCCAGATCAAACTAAAAGGTCCCCATTAATAATATATTAAAGTATTGCCAAACAGTAATTTGGAAAAGTATTCCCTCCCCATATTTAGATCCAAAGAGAATTTTGATAGATTTTACTTTAATATTATTTCAATCAAGCGCCCTCACCTGGTAAAGCCAGTGATACAATGAGTGACCTATGATGTTACAGCGGTTGTTATATACAAACAAGTTCTCAGTAAAGGGGGGGGAGAAGGGGAGGCACATAGAACAAAGGAAGGGTAGAGAACAGCGCTCCGGTCCGAACGCGGAGGTACCAGTAATTGCCAGGCTAAGCTGGAACATTCCAGGGGCGGATGTTTGCCAAGTCAAGTTGGCAACAGTATTTTCTTTTGGAGTTTGAGGTTCTGATTTGGCTCGCGCCTCGGTCAGTCGTAGTTGCCCAAGCCAGGAGAGTGGATGCGTCGCAGCGAGTACGTGCGTCCTATTTGACGGGGAGAGGCCTCGGTGGGACTTGGCGAAAGTTGGTGAGAGTTGGTGAGCCTTGGTGAGTCAGACAACCTCCATATTACTAGGTTGTAGTGTGTTGCATATTCTTTGTTTGGAACATCGTTACAGCACAATACACGCCAGTAAACCAACCGTGTTGAGGGTTCTAAGCGAAAAGTTACCGCACCCGTATCATCTTTAACATTTACAAGTGATGGGAGCAGCTTAATTTCCGGTCATGGGTTGACTTTGCTCGCCGGTTTTTGCATCACTGCACTGATGAGCCTGATTTTCCTCGCATCATTCTGTTGACTGACGAGGCTGCTATCACATGCGACCACTTTGTCAACAGCCCCAACAATCACGTGTGGGATGAAGAAAACCCACATTTAATGGTTGAACGCCACTATCAACAGACATGCTCTGTTAACATCTGGGCCAGCGTTGTTGAAGACAACCTCACTGGATCTAGTCATAATGTACACCACACTCGACGTGTCATGTGATGATGATTGATGAGTTGCCTACCCCACAGGTGTATACAGGTAACTTAACATCTCGTAGTGCCGCCAACCCCAAGCTCATTATATGGAAACACTAGTATTGTCACCCCTACAACTTTTATAGTTGTTTACGTGGGGGATTTGAATAATCCTGTATAGCTGTGGTTTTCCCGTTCTTTTTACGTGCTAATGTTATCCTGCTTTCAAAAAAAAAACTTGTTATTTATATTCCTAAATTACTCTACATCAACGTTGGGAGCAAAAAAATAACCCTTGGAATTGATTGAACACAATCTCTTCCTACTAAGAATCAATATTTTGGATCAAACTTTTTAGAATGTTTGAACACTAGGTAATTCGGGTGAAAGAACAAATAGCTCCATAATTCGGCTGATATTAGTGTTTTTGCAGTTTTCATAGCAAATAAGTTTTTTAATCCAAAATAAATAAAACGCTCTAGTTACTAGTAGAAACATAGAGTAATTTAATTGTATACGCATGGTGACCTCGACAGTTCTTGAATATCTGTCGCTAGCATATTAGCATTTAATGAGGAACTTTTTAAATTAAGATAAAAATTTATCAAATTCTATGACATCCTTGACAGGTATTCAAAAACTGTTGAGATTACAATGTGATTAAAATTAAACTTTATGTTTATACTGTAAAAAATATTTTATTTTATTTTGCTGAAAAACTATTTTTGTTATAAAATTGTAAATATAGTCCGTATAGGTCTCTTAAAATAATATTAAAGCCCAACAGTTTCCCATGAACCCATAACTATCATTCTGCTTTGTTCCATATAATAAGACAACAGCCTAATTTATTGTTTCATAACATTTCATCCTTTTGTATGTTATGTTAACGTGATGCCGATGGAGGCGTGATTAAAGTCCTTTAGTGCTCAATACAAGAGAACTGTTTGGTTCTAAGAAGTAACAATCATTGTTAAATAAAATCTATTTGTAACTATGAATGTAATACTATATATTACAAACTTCAAGAGATTTGTGTGTGTATTGAGCTGCTACCCAAACTTCCTCGAGGGACAGGCCATGTTTATTTTTCTGGTAGACTTTTGTGGGTGCCTGCATCTCTGTAGTAAGTCGCAAAACTGAGCCCATCCCTAAACTCAAAGCTAGGTGTTTATTTATTCCGTCTATTGATACTAACCTAGTTTTACTGCTCGGGTCCACACTTAAATGTAATATAAACACATACACAATATAATCTACTTTTTAACACATTTTGTATGTCAAGAGAAGGAAAATATTGAATAACTTTGAAAATTGTGTTTTTTTTTACTAAATGTTTAATGATTGTTTAGACTGGTCTTTCACAGCTGCAAGTTGGTGTCCTTACTAGCATTCTCTTCGTATCATAATTTTTTATTTGAGGTATTTAAGGTGCACTTTCTGAATCAACTGATTATCTCAGCACATGACTTGTAAGCTACCTATCTTAAATCTAGAGTAAACACAACACCCAGCCCTCCCC
>CABFOW010000969.1:4794-26766 GCA_902141385.1 Timema californicum
CCCCCCCCCATAGATTTTTTGCCTCTCTGGCCACTATCTCTTCCCTGGGGATTTACTCAGTACAACTATCAATAGCCCTGTATTCTACATCAACATGGTGTTTTTCACAAATGTATCGCCTGCTCCTGATGTTGGCGATGCCGTGGTTAAACCGCAAAGTGGATATTCGGGAGTTTACTGTATTTGCTTAAAACATGCTAAGAACTAGAGATGGGCGATAAATCACTGAGTGTGATTTTTTCACCGATACTATTTGATCACCTATACTCCCAGTGACTCGATCTCAAAAGTATCGGTGATTGAGATATCGGTGATTGGAAATACTCCATACTCGCATCAGATGGCAACAGTTACTCGAGACACGGAGCTAGTATTGCTTCCTCAAGACACTCGAGTAGATACTCGCTTCGCAGCCCTTGTTATTCTTTTATTTTTTATTTTCTACCAGATAAATGAGAATCGACCTTATTGACTGGTATGATTTACGTGTTATTTCTATTTAAAACACTTGATCTCGTAGAGCCCATTTTTCAAAAAACAGTATCAGATTGCTACGTAAAAATGATTTTAATGGTTTAAATGTTTCATTCACATGCATTTTCAATACAAAATATTTGTTTTTAATAACAAAATCGAAAATCTTGCTTACTAAGCAAATCACATGTTGAATTTTTTTTCGGTGATCCTATCCTCAAAATCGATAATAATAGTTTAATATAAGTAACAAAATAGAAAATATATAAATAAGCCTTAATATTTACTATGTGTTGATGATCCTAATCATCCTATAGTCTAATCTAAAGTATATTTGCTTCTAATATATACATAGTTCATCTACTATTAGATGTATTGTATTTACAATAAAATAACACTACAATAATATAATATATGACCTGCATTCCAAACAACATTTCCTAAACCAATCGCCATTATGTTATGTTCATTTTTAATGTCACATAAATTTTAACTGTAGTAAAACAGATCACTAAATAAATTACACAATTACAAGAGGTTCTCATAGTACGTCAAATAAGTTTTAATATTGGTATTCAAGTTAAACATAATGTTTGTTGGACAACTAATTTTGCCCAAATTACATAACATTTCACTATAAAATATTAATAAAATATGTTTTGCAGTTTTGCTTTCTTTTCTTATCAAATGTATAAAACATCTTAAAACGCATACTTTTGTATTGGCTGTACATTAGTCAGGCAACATGAAACCCAGATGAAACCTTGCAAGATTAGGTAGCTGTATGTCAATTGTCAATGTCAGTGCCGACAAGAAGAGTTTTTGTTAGGCCTTTAAGTATCGAATTTCATTGCAAGCCGCCAAACACCCGAGTTATTAGTTTCCCTTCCAACCGATACTAATGGGACCATTCGAGTAAAAACTAAATACCCAATACTCAATACTCATAAATACTCCATACTCGATTGTACTCGCCTACTCGGACAGCAGCTAAATACTAACTAGCCTTGGCCGTGGTTGGAAAGTGAAAAAATATAGGTCCATCAAAACACTGTGAATACAGGTCACAGTGAAAAATTACTGGTATAAATCACCGATATTTTAAAATCACAATCACTGTATTCACTGATATTGTAAAATCACTGTTTCACCCATCTCTACTATGAACCATTAGCAATTAAAACTGAACTTTTACCAAATTAAAATTCAACTTAAATATTGCTTGAATTCATGATATTTTTGGTCTAGATGTCTTCATTTGGTCAGGATTTTAACTAGTATTTTTTTCATAGGTTGTTGCCATTGTTTAATATAGAATGGACGGTGATGCGATAAAAAGCCAGTTTTTTTGCAGTTTTTATGCTAAAACTTTTTTTGCATAAAATAAATAAATATTGCTCCAGTACAAACATAGAATTTAATTTTCTTCACTTTATGACCACAAAATTTCTTAAATATCTGTTAATGATGTAATGGAATATAATGACAACTTTTTATTTTCATTTAAAAAATTTCTCATCTAATGCCACCTGTTATGCTCATAATGGATATTCAAGAACTGTCGATTTCAACATGTGAAGAAAATTAAACTTTATGTTTGTAATGGAGCGATATTTTATTTACCGTATTCACCTGAATATAAGACAACTCAAAAATAAGACGATACCTATTTTGAGAACTTGAAATTAGGGGAAAAGCTTTTTATTAATTTTTAGATTGGTCAATATTTAGTCACCAACAATAAAAATTAAAATAATACTATAAATCAATATTATTAATATATTTTACATTGATTACATTTTCATTGCTGCAATGCATATTTTATTCTGAGTAACATCATTATCACATGGATGAATCAATCATTATAATGGTATTATAAAATATTGTGTTTTAATATAAAACTAGTTTAAAACACACCAAAAAACTTTATCAGTCATCATCGCCTTCAATTGTTTTGTAATTGCTGAAAACAACGTACATAAAATATTTAACTATGTGAACATCTGCTAAAATTTTTAAAAATGCTGGTTTGTGTTAGAATTTAAACAAGTACATGCCTTTTATTTGTAAAATAAACATATACCGGTATATCAGTATTAATTTTATTAATTTTTAGATTGGTCAATATTTAGTCACCAACAATAAAAATTAAAATAATACTATAAATCAATATTATTAATATATTTTACATTGATTACATTTTCATTGCTGCAATGCATATTTTATTCTGAGTAACATCATTATCACATGGATGAATCAATCATTATAATGGTATTATAAAATATTGTGTTTTAATATAAAACTAGTTTAAAACACACCAAAAAACTTTATCAGTCATCATCGCCTTCAATTGTTTTGTAATTGCTGAAAACAACGTACATAAAATATTTAACTATGTGAACATCTGCTAAAATTTTTAAAAATGCTGGTTTGTGTTAGAATTTAAACAAGTACATGCCTTTTATTTGTAAAATAAACATATACCGGTATATCAGTATTATACAACATACAAATGTTGACCTTACACCAACATTTGTCTTCATACGCTAATATAAGACGACCCCCAACTTTTTGAGGTCGAAAACTGAAAATAATCCTAGTCTTATATTTGTGTCGATACGGTATTTAAGCCAAAAAGGTTTTGCCATAAAAAAACCTCAAAAACCCTAGCCTTTTCTCATGGGATGTGACCTTAAACTTAAAAACCCAAATGTGTGTTAATTTTAATAACAGTTGAGGTTGATATCTTTTATATTTGTAAAAATGTCTGCCTTATTTTAAAAAGATTGTAAAGATTTTTTAAATTATTTTACTGGATCTATTCAGTGGCTCAAGAGAATCAGTTTTGGAAGTGAATTAAGATCTGCTCCATGCCATGCTGAACTTACAGGGAAACAGTTGCCAAGGTCAATGGACTCGGGTAGGATCTCCAGGCCACCGTGAGCGACAGCTAGTCGGGTGGAGATGACCATTTTCTCAAACTTTGAGTGTATAAACACCTCACCAGCCATTAATATTTCCTTGTTGGGAGCTAAGAAAAGTAACTTGAATACCGCAGAGTGACCAGGATGCAGCAATGTCTGGAACAGTTCAACAGTTAGCATGGGAACACACGACAATATCAAATTGGAACATAAAAATTGTTTGAGATGAAATAAATAGGAAAAATATAGTATTATTGATTTATTAGTAAAATTTTATATAAAGAGTCAACTAATCAATTCGTTTGAGAACTAAGTACAATATTAATTTTAAGATTAAAAATTGTTGTAAATCCAAATCTATGTGTCTTATTCAAAATTGTGTCAGTTAAGCTTGTTTGAACATGTAATATGTTTGTATACTTTCCAATGGTCCAATGCTTTACTTCAGTCGGTAGTGTGGCTGTCTATTGAGCTAAGGGTCTCGGGTTCAATCCCAAGCCATAATGAAAAATTTATCTTTAGTGAAATGCGAGTTTAATCTTCCCCAGTGACCAATTAACGGCCAGGGACTGGATGTTGTGCCTGTCTGTCTTAAGTTAGATTATAAGGCGTATGAAGCTACGACAGGCCTAGCTAGCTGGTTGTGGAAAATATATAAGACTTGAATTTTTTTTTAAATCCAGGTCAGAGGCTTAAATTTGTATTAGAAAGATACAATCATAGGTTTACCAAATTTCATGGACATTAATACTTATCAATTTTGTTATAGAAAAAGGATCTTAGCCTGAACTTAAATGGGATGTATTACAAAAAAAATGCTAGCTTAAATTAGGTTAAATTGAGAGCTATCCACTAATTTCTCCTCATAATTTCAAAGTATCAAATTTCTATTTGTCTTTTTAAGGGAAACCTCTTTTCACTTTTTTAGGTAGTTGAATTATAATTTAAAGAAGGTACAGGAAAGGTGGATAGAAACATATAAAAGGAATGAACACAATATGGTGTTGCACATTTTACATTCCTCGCTGATGAGTTCCAATAGAATGAAACCTAGATGGGAGATTGGGCGGTAACAATTGATTTTCTTCAAGAGACAGCAATGTTAAGTGTGAACTATGTTGTTCTTTTAATTATAAATGCCAAATAGTATTTGTTAGTTTTATATGTTTCTATCCACATTTCCAGTACCTTCCTCCAAATTTATATTTGTGAAAGATAAGGTGAGTTTTTAAGGGTACTTTAGCAAAGGACCTTCATTTTACTATTTCGATTGATTAGAAATTAATTTGAAACATATTTTAAAAATTCACAATGACCATTAGTACAATATTAAGGCTGTGTACAAGTTGTATTTAAATTAATCTGTTACCAGTTATAACAACTGTAATATTTAAATTAAATGTAATACTTTTCGAGGTCCATGAGAGCCAAACTAAAGCAATTGAAGATACACTTCTTACTTGACCTATACAGTGGGTGGAGTGAAAATTAGCCAAGGTTCTATGCTTGATGTTAAGTTTATTTAATAGTGATACCTTTTCACCACTGTATAGGCTTGCTCAAGCTCCCTAGGTGGTGGCATGTTAAAATCAATGCTACCATTATAGGTGTGCAACTTGGGTCAGAAAAAAAAAAGGGTTCTGAAAGAGATATTTTGAACCAGGCCGATTCCATATTATTAGCCCACATGAAACTATTAAATATGGCTGTCACGTTTTTCTTAAAGTCCATTAAAAGTATCCTAAAAGTCTTTAACAAATATATTATTATTTAGAACCGCGTCTTACTACTCGTTTGGGTTATACGCTTTAAGTACTAATTACGCTAATTGATTGGGAATTGGGAAGGCTGCATTAGAGGAAGTGAACCCGCATTTGCGTGGAGGGAGAGTGGAAAACCATTTAGGAAAAACCACCCCCAGTTCACCCGACCAAGATTCGAACCTCAATCTCCCCGTCCTTGGCAGTCGAGCTCAACACGACTAGCGTGTTAGCCAACTACGCCACCGAGGCGGGTTTTAACAAATATAGCTAATCTACCATTTAATAAAGTGTCACTTGTACTTCAATTATCACAAAATAATCTGCATAGCCTCATCAAGTTATGAGCTCAGATTGTCAAGTAGTTTTGTTTTTTAGAATGTCTTACTACCCATTCAGGTTAAAGGCTTAAGTACTAATTACGCTAATGGATTAGGAATTGGGAAGGTTGAATTTAGACGAGGCAAACCCACATTTGCATGGAGGGAGAGTAGAAAGCCATTTAGGAACACCCCTCCTCCCCCCTCCAGTTCACTTGACCGAGATTCGAACCTCAATCTCCCCGCCCTCAGCAGTCAAGCTCAACACGAAACTAGTGTGTTGGCCAACTATGCCACTGAGCTGGGTATGTCTATTATTTAAAGAGTTTGAAGTGAAGTGTGTTCTAGGAAAAGAGTGGCTTTCTGTGTTCTAAAGGAGGAATAGTTTTCTTAAAAACTCTTGAATAATGAATTCCTCATACTATCACCTATCAATGCTTTGATAACTGGAAACTCCAAGTCAAAGCCCAGACCTATTGTCAAAATTGACGCCTGAGATATGTTAGAGGGAGGCTAGTGGAGGGTGATGTGACAACTGAAATAGCAGTAAAGGCCTGAGATGTTGCTGACAGGCAACAATATTTCAATTTAGTTTTAGCCTTTAACCCATTGGAGCTAAAGCAAAGGGTGCAATAATGCAAAAAAAGTTTGTGAAAACTTGCACAGCATTAGTTAGTTAAAAGGAACCGCTGTAAATTCAATGTTGTTGAAGAAACTGACACTATACAAAATGGGAGAAAATGGTGACCTGAAAAACATATCTGAGAGTGTTTTGACACAGTGGACAAGCTTCTCGAAATGGAAGTGGAAATTAGTGAATATTTGCTAACAATAATTTTGTTATTAAGCTTACCACCAAACTTTAAAAGCATTGTGTGCAAAAGAATCATGTGACAATCTCACTAAGCCATAGTCCTTGAAAATTAAATTACAGTAGAGTCTCAGAAACTCGACCTAATGTGGAATAATATGGGAAAGAGTTATTGAAATGTCAAGTTTTATGAATGAACTTGTATAAGATGCATGTTTACTATGTCATGTTTATAAAATCAGGCTGACTCACAATACAGTATTGAATATTATAGGTACAGTTGTACTGTAATCTAGTCATGTAGGGTACAGTAACTATGTACAGTACAATATAATATGTGTGTAGCATTAGCCACAAAACAAGGAGAATGAAGACGGTGTGGCATGACCTACTTACCCTAATGTACCGTCCAAAGCGTCGCACGACGTTTTCGCAATTTAATAACAACACATCCGACCAAGGCTGTGACACGCAAAGAATTGACTTAGCCAACCCAAGTTCGAGCGGTGACCGCTAGAGGTCGCGGAGTGATAGAACATTCCAAATGGTTTGAGAAGGGAAGTGATTCCAGTTCTAGAATGCTCTCAATCAATTGAGTTCGTTCTCAGAGCTTCATGATCATGTGTTTTGTCATGTGTATCCCCTACCTCGTGACCCAATTATGTTCCTCCCACCTTGTTCCTCACCCTTCCCCTTTCTTTGGATCCTAGCGTATATAATGCTTGTATGTTGCCATTAGCAACACTCTTGGATTTAACTCGTGGTAGAGGAGAACGTAGCCTTGGCTGTGTGTATTAAATATGTAAGGAAATTTATGTTTTGGCTTATTAATTTTAAATATGTAACTTTTCAACGTTCTTCTTTCGGCTTATTAGTTTTCTTTGTTTGTAATTTAAAATGCTCTGGTAGTGGAGAGTGAATTTAAATTTTATTATGATAAGGTTTTACAAAGACTATAATAATTTACATTAAAATCATGACCGAGATCGATATATATAAATGGTTAGATATTGCTTTACGAATTATCTGTGATCGTGGAGATAGATAGAAAAATAATTCTGTAGTAAGATCAGTAATTCATTGTGTTTCATAATACACCTTTTTGTAAATCTCTACCAATGTTGATCTATTATGGCAGATATTAACTTAGTATTGACATATCAGAAAATAATATTGCGAGTAATCTTGATTTTTCTTTATTATTTATTTGTGGAGGATGTTCAGTCTCTTTGAAAGATTAAAGAATTAGGTCTGTTTTGGTAATGACTGGAGATTAATGCCTCAATATATCTTGCTTTTGTTAAGAATCTGTTCAGATTCAATTTCTATCTGTATCTATTTGTGATACTTTGAAATCCCAATTACTCTCATGGTTATATTTAGCTTAGCGGATCATTCTAGTAATTTTGTAAATAGGGTTGTGTTCTTGGAGAAGATGACTTTAATTATGTTTGGAGTATATAATATTATTTTGTGAGTAGGTTATATGAGAACCTCTGACTTGTTAAATTTATTAAATTTTAAAGTAAATTTAATGATATTAATGAAGACCATAATTTTGAAATTACCTTTTATATTAACTTTAATATACACATATTTACCTTTAATAAATTCTTAAAATACGTCGGTCATATTTATTTTTTGTACCATCATACATGGTTTTCATCTCTTTTGATATACATACATGTATAATGAATAAACATTTAAAATTATTTTTTTGTTTTTTTCCTTTATTTTATGGTGAATTGATTTCACGTCTTAATAATCTTAGGTTAGTTATTTATTGGTTCATTTATTTATTTATGTTTGAGTTGCTATGAGGTTTTTAGGATGAGGGCACAAAGGATGACCTCCTGGTAACTGTTTCCACAACCGGGTGAGTAGCGTGCACTGAGTGACAGTAGTCTGTTCTCAGATTATTGAAAATAATTTCACTCAAACAACTCATTCTGATTGTTTTATTTCCTGTTTTAATTGAGCCTTCTGCATGATTGGTTAGTAAAGTAGATTTCACGTGTTAACATAATGGTGTATAAACATATGTGTAATATAGAGAAATGCAGTATAGTACTGTACATATACTAGTAACTGTACCGGAGTGCTGCACTCCATTTTATATCATTTGAGCCCCTTGAGGACAGGAGAAACCTACAGAAGCATCCTCAGAGGAAGAATTTTGTAATTAAAGGAGGAAGTTTCACTTCTCATTCTATAGGAGTAATATTTTTGTATACATTTATATATATTTAAATACCCCACATTATAGTAATATAGCATATTGGTGGGGCAAATATGTTCATCTTGTAATAAATTTAACTCTTTATTTCTCTCTCAAAACCAAAGTGTCTCCCCTGGCAAATAAAATCATACTATCAACTACTGCCTCTTCATTTGGGTAGCACCTTAAATGGCCTGCTCTCCACTCATCCCCATCATTCTGGGCGCCTTAACCAGTCTAGTCTAAGCCTGAACATTCATATTAGCACTCCAATTAGCCTGCTCCTATATCCACCTCCAAGGGTAAAACCTACCCTGGCAGTTTCCCTTGTTAACCTTAAGCTCAATACTCAAGTCTGGACACCTAAATATGACCTGTATAGTTCTGATAGTGGATGCAGTGAAGGGTCTTTGAAGGATCACTTGTCACTTACCAACCAACCGAATAATTGAATGGAAATCTTAATAGCTTTTGGTCTCCCATAGGTCATGACACATGGACAACCATCCTCTTGCCACAGTGGTAATTTGAGAAGTGATGGTAAGTAGTGGTTCCCTCAGTCTTTACTAAGTTGATGATTTCTTTAGGTCATATTCAACAACCATACCCCTTTCATTAGTTGAATGCCAAACACTTTCTTTTATGCCCCCAACCAAACAGCTTCATTAAATATTTGTCACTCAGCAAGATTTAACTAAATACTATTATCACCCAAATTTTGTTCTCACAGCCCTAGGTTAGGAAAACATTAATCCTCAATTTAGTAAGCGTTACTAGTTTGAATATTGCCGATTTAAGAAAATTTGTAATAATAATAATAATAATATTTAGCACCGCGTCTTACTACCTGTTCGGGTTATAAGTGGAGGGAGAGTGGAAAACCATTTAGGAAAAACCACCCCCAGTTCACCCGACCAAGATTCGAACCTCAATCTCCCCGTCCTTGGCAGTCGAGCTCAACACGACTAGCGTGTTAGCCAACTACGCCACCGAGGCGGGTTTTAACAAATATAGCTAATCTACCATTTAATAAAGTGTCACTTGTACTTCAATTATCACAAAATAATCTGCATAGCCTCATCAAGTTATGAGCTCAGATTGTCAAGTAGTTTTGTTTTTTAGAATGTCTTACTACCCATTCAGGTTAAAGGCTTAAGTACTAATTACGCTAATGGATTAGGAATTGGGAAGGTTGAATTTAGACGAGGCAAACCCACATTTGCATGGAGGGAGAGTAGAAAGCCATTTAGGAACACCCCTCCTCCCCCCTCCAGTTCACTTGACCGAGATTCGAACCTCAATCTCCCCGCCCTCAGCAGTCAAGCTCAACACGAAACTAGTGTGTTGGCCAACTATGCCACTGAGCTGGGTATGTCTATTATTTAAAGAGTTTGAAGTGAAGTGTGTTCTAGGAAAAGAGTGGCTTTCTGTGTTCTAAAGGAGGAATAGTTTTCTTAAAAACTCTTGAATAATGAATTCCTCATACTATCACCTATCAATGCTTTGATAACTGGAAACTCCAAGTCAAAGCCCAGACCTATTGTCAAAATTGACGCCTGAGATATGTTAGAGGGAGGCTAGTGGAGGGTGATGTGACAACTGAAATAGCAGTAAAGGCCTGAGATGTTGCTGACAGGCAACAATATTTCAATTTAGTTTTAGCCTTTAACCCATTGGAGCTAAAGCAAAGGGTGCAATAATGCAAAAAAAGTTT
The DNA here is from genome assembly GCA_902141385.1 of Timema californicum. Lineage (NCBI taxonomy): Eukaryota > Metazoa > Arthropoda > Insecta > Phasmatodea > Timematidae > Timema > Timema californicum. The sequence goes on from CABFOW010000969.1 coordinate 15,016, forward strand.
GTGAAAACTTGCACAGCATTAGTTAGTTAAAAGGAACCGCTGTAAATTCAATGTTGTTGAAGAAACTGACACTATACAAAATGGGAGAAAATGGTGACCTGAAAAACATATCTGAGAGTGTTTTGACACAGTGGACAAGCTTCTCGAAATGGAAGTGGAAATTAGTGAATATTTGCTAACAATAATTTTGTTATTAAGCTTACCACCAAACTTTAAAAGCATTGTGTGCAAAAGAATCATGTGACAATCTCACTAAGCCATAGTCCTTGAAAATTAAATTACAGTAGAGTCTCAGAAACTCGACCTAATGTGGAATAATATGGGAAAGAGTTATTGAAATGTCAAGTTTTATGAATGAACTTGTATAAGATGCATGTTTACTATGTCATGTTTATAAAATCAGGCTGACTCACAATACAGTATTGAATATTATAGGTACAGTTGTACTGTAATCTAGTCATGTAGGGTACAGTAACTATGTACAGTACAATATAATATGTGTGTAGCATTAGCCACAAAACAAGGAGAATGAAGACGGTGTGGCATGACCTACTTACCCTAATGTACCGTCCAAAGCGTCGCACGACGTTTTCGCAATTTAATAACAACACATCCGACCAAGGCTGTGACACGCAAAGAATTGACTTAGCCAACCCAAGTTCGAGCGGTGACCGCTAGAGGTCGCGGAGTGATAGAACATTCCAAATGGTTTGAGAAGGGAAGTGATTCCAGTTCTAGAATGCTCTCAATCAATTGAGTTCGTTCTCAGAGCTTCATGATCATGTGTTTTGTCATGTGTATCCCCTACCTCGTGACCCAATTATGTTCCTCCCACCTTGTTCCTCACCCTTCCCCTTTCTTTGGATCCTAGCGTATATAATGCTTGTATGTTGCCATTAGCAACACTCTTGGATTTAACTCGTGGTAGAGGAGAACGTAGCCTTGGCTGTGTGTATTAAATATGTAAGGAAATTTATGTTTTGGCTTATTAATTTTAAATATGTAACTTTTCAACGTTCTTCTTTCGGCTTATTAGTTTTCTTTGTTTGTAATTTAAAATGCTCTGGTAGTGGAGAGTGAATTTAAATTTTATTATGATAAGGTTTTACAAAGACTATAATAATTTACATTAAAATCATGACCGAGATCGATATATATAAATGGTTAGATATTGCTTTACGAATTATCTGTGATCGTGGAGATAGATAGAAAAATAATTCTGTAGTAAGATCAGTAATTCATTGTGTTTCATAATACACCTTTTTGTAAATCTCTACCAATGTTGATCTATTATGGCAGATATTAACTTAGTATTGACATATCAGAAAATAATATTGCGAGTAATCTTGATTTTTCTTTATTATTTATTTGTGGAGGATGTTCAGTCTCTTTGAAAGATTAAAGAATTAGGTCTGTTTTGGTAATGACTGGAGATTAATGCCTCAATATATCTTGCTTTTGTTAAGAATCTGTTCAGATTCAATTTCTATCTGTATCTATTTGTGATACTTTGAAATCCCAATTACTCTCATGGTTATATTTAGCTTAGCGGATCATTCTAGTAATTTTGTAAATAGGGTTGTGTTCTTGGAGAAGATGACTTTAATTATGTTTGGAGTATATAATATTATTTTGTGAGTAGGTTATATGAGAACCTCTGACTTGTTAAATTTATTAAATTTTAAAGTAAATTTAATGATATTAATGAAGACCATAATTTTGAAATTACCTTTTATATTAACTTTAATATACACATATTTACCTTTAATAAATTCTTAAAATACGTCGGTCATATTTATTTTTTGTACCATCATACATGGTTTTCATCTCTTTTGATATACATACATGTATAATGAATAAACATTTAAAATTATTTTTTTGTTTTTTTCCTTTATTTTATGGTGAATTGATTTCACGTCTTAATAATCTTAGGTTAGTTATTTATTGGTTCATTTATTTATTTATGTTTGAGTTGCTATGAGGTTTTTAGGATGAGGGCACAAAGGATGACCTCCTGGTAACTGTTTCCACAACCGGGTGAGTAGCGTGCACTGAGTGACAGTAGTCTGTTCTCAGATTATTGAAAATAATTTCACTCAAACAACTCATTCTGATTGTTTTATTTCCTGTTTTAATTGAGCCTTCTGCATGATTGGTTAGTAAAGTAGATTTCACGTGTTAACATAATGGTGTATAAACATATGTGTAATATAGAGAAATGCAGTATAGTACTGTACATATACTAGTAACTGTACCGGAGTGCTGCACTCCATTTTATATCATTTGAGCCCCTTGAGGACAGGAGAAACCTACAGAAGCATCCTCAGAGGAAGAATTTTGTAATTAAAGGAGGAAGTTTCACTTCTCATTCTATAGGAGTAATATTTTTGTATACATTTATATATATTTAAATACCCCACATTATAGTAATATAGCATATTGGTGGGGCAAATATGTTCATCTTGTAATAAATTTAACTCTTTATTTCTCTCTCAAAACCAAAGTGTCTCCCCTGGCAAATAAAATCATACTATCAACTACTGCCTCTTCATTTGGGTAGCACCTTAAATGGCCTGCTCTCCACTCATCCCCATCATTCTGGGCGCCTTAACCAGTCTAGTCTAAGCCTGAACATTCATATTAGCACTCCAATTAGCCTGCTCCTATATCCACCTCCAAGGGTAAAACCTACCCTGGCAGTTTCCCTTGTTAACCTTAAGCTCAATACTCAAGTCTGGACACCTAAATATGACCTGTATAGTTCTGATAGTGGATGCAGTGAAGGGTCTTTGAAGGATCACTTGTCACTTACCAACCAACCGAATAATTGAATGGAAATCTTAATAGCTTTTGGTCTCCCATAGGTCATGACACATGGACAACCATCCTCTTGCCACAGTGGTAATTTGAGAAGTGATGGTAAGTAGTGGTTCCCTCAGTCTTTACTAAGTTGATGATTTCTTTAGGTCATATTCAACAACCATACCCCTTTCATTAGTTGAATGCCAAACACTTTCTTTTATGCCCCCAACCAAACAGCTTCATTAAATATTTGTCACTCAGCAAGATTTAACTAAATACTATTATCACCCAAATTTTGTTCTCACAGCCCTAGGTTAGGAAAACATTAATCCTCAATTTAGTAAGCGTTACTAGTTTGAATATTGCCGATTTAAGAAAATTTGTAATAATAATAATAATAATATTTAGCACCGCGTCTTACTACCTGTTCGGGTTATATATACACTTTAAGTACTAATTACTCTAATGGATTAGGAATTGGGAAGGTTTAATTAGAGGAAGTGAGCCCGCAATTGTGTGGAGGGAGAGTGGAAAACCATTTAGGAAAAACCACCCCCGGTTCACCCGACCGAGATTCGAACCTCGATCTCTCCAGCCTCAGCAGTCGAGCTCAACATGACAAGCGCGTTAGCCAACTACGCCACCAAAGCGGGTAAGAAAATTTGTAGAATCAATTGAAGTGAAAAGTGGTTTGTGTTGATATTCATGTGTGGAAGAATTTCAGACCCGCAATATAAGTTACTAAAATTATGTACGGCTCTTTGAAGTGTTAACGAGTGTGATCAAGAAGGTCTGCACGCAGTGCCGTTATTAGTATGTTTATCAAATTTAAGTTTTATAGACCCCAATATGTAAATTATATTTTAAAGCATAAAATTATAATTTAATATTTTATAGAAAGTTAATTAAAGTGAAAAAGAATTGAATATGTTAAACAGCATTAATGTAACTATTAAAAAAAGTAGATTACCTTAAAAATGTAGCCTCATGTAAAATGGTCATTGTAACAAAAAAGTTTAGCCTATTTGCCTAATATATTGTATAGAATTTTAAAATAAGACATTGCGAGCATACCGTGTTAACAATGCCAAATAGTGAGTGTTCATACAACACTCCACTCTGATTAGCCTCCATTACACCAAGCAACTGCACCGACGCCCATTTCAGATTGGTTTCCCATTTCTTCAGCTCCAAAGAAATGGGGTTGTTGTTGGTGACAGAGAAGTAAATCTCTTTCTTACCTCCACTGGCCACTGTGCCCAGTTCCAAAGTAGAATTCATACCATGGGGCAAGTTCTGTGGACATAAATTAGTTATCCTTATGTGAAAAATAGGGTTTGAATTAACTAAATTACAAATAACTGATTTTATTTACAAGAAAATTTTATATGTGTAGTTACATTTTATAACATTGAATTCTCCATTATTATTTACATTTGAAAAACTTAATAGACAGTTTATTGTATGTTACATATCTTATTTTTACACTTTAATTTTAAAGTCTCCCAATGAGGTACTACATTATGCAAAATTTATAATTTTTTGTTAAATTCAAATTTTTCCTATTAAATTTTTAACACTAATATATAAATTTAAGATTCTTTTTAATTAAAATTCAACATTTTCAATTCTAAAAACTTTCAAAGCCATTCAATCCATATTTATGTATCTTTTTTGAATTTTTTATAAATTGTAAGTGCATTTAACACTATTTTAATTAATTTTAATTACTATCAAAATTATTAACACATCAGTTTAAGGTCTAACTATCTTTGTATATGATATTATGATATTATATATATATATGATATCATATAAGTTAAAATGAATATATGTAGCCGTAAAGCTAAATCTTAATATATTTGAAATAAGACGCCATTGTTTCAGACACTAAACACAAACACGAGAAGGAATAACTTCCAAACAGGAAGAAAGCAAGTGTATTGAATGCAACAGTAAAAGGCAATACCTAACAAGCAATAACTGACAGTCAGGAAAATAGTATATCAATTTAAAATTTAGCAATTAAAGTCTGCTAAGTTCAGTTAGGTAAGTTGGAGTTAACTTAGTTTAAGACTACATTAAATTTAGTTATATTACATCAGGTAAAATTTTGTATATTCAATTAGTTTGGCCAAGCTTGTTAAGCTAGATACATTTCAGTAGGATTCTCTTAGATTTGATAAACCATATGGTTTTTCCTTTGCCAAGTCCTACTACCCGTATGGACTATTTGGCTTTGACTAAACTAATGGTGTAGTAAAGTATAGTTTAAAAGAATGATAACCACAATTGCATAGAAAGACAACTCTCAAGACACTAAGCCGAGATTCAAATCTCCAACCTCCCCATCAAAAGCAGACCAGACTAGATGATCCTGACATTTAAGACTAAGTGCTCACAAACGCTGGTTTGGACCTTAATAAAACGATTTAAAAGTAGGCTGTATATTAATTTTGGTTTAAGTCCACTAGAGGTAAAAGCTTTGATCAAATTGCGGTACATTAGGCTTGTTTTTGTTAATTTAGAATAAATATGTAAGTTGTGTATTAACTTTTAAATAAATCATTTTTTTAAATATATTGTAACGTGGGGGGGGCACACGTGACCTGGGAGGGTCACAGGCCGTTCACACGTGGACGTGTGAACCACGAGTTCTTTTAAGGATATTGGGGTATGCTGCCGACCAAACACGAATTAAAATGCCCACGGAATATTCAGAGTTTTAATTATTAAAATTATCACTTACACACACCGATTAACTGTACGTATAAACTAATTACAACTAAACAAGTCATAAAATAAAATAAAAAGAGTCCTAATCAAGTCTGTAAATTAATTAACTAATAGAACACATAAAAATATAAGTAAATTAAATAAACAAATTAACAACTATAAAACACCTAATAACTATTCAAATATTTAAAAACAGTCACAAAAATGTTCATTAACACAGTGTCCACAATAACAAATGTCACTTGTCTCACACACGATACACGGCGGTGACCCGCTATACACGAACGCCGGACTCGCTGACCCACTCGCGGACGCGCCGACCTGCTCGCTGGTCACACTTGACACATTCGCACTGGGAACTCCCGGACTCATTAGTCGCGAACCAAGAACTGACCTGAGGCTACCGCTGAGCTTGTATTTATAGGGGTGGTGAGAGCTGAGGGTCTGGAATCCTCCACTTCTAGAATAAAAAGGATCCAGACCCCTCTAGACTTGTCTCCGTCCTCCCCCCCCATACCCCTTCGGCCCCTCTGATCCTCCAGTCAAGCGAGAAGGTCGCCGCCCACCCGCCAGACAAGGAGGGAGACAGAGAGAACAAGGAGCGCAGATACAAGGGACAACAACGGGAACGCGCCGGTCCCGCTGCCAGACTCTAATCTTGTTACAATATATTTCAGTCTTTTTTTAAAAGATTGCTAATATATTTTCTTAAAATAGCTGATTGTAATCCCATTTCTTCAGAATAGATTATCATTATTTGTCTTTACTGGAACATGAGTTTACTCTAAATATCTCCAAGTCAAATAGTATTGAATAGCAAGGAAATATTTAACCTATTTTCATAAAAATGTTATTGCATGCTCCAGTTCAATCCTGGGATGCCCTATTCGGACTCAGTGTATTCTTGCCGTAATGTGTCAATAAAATGAGTTAAACTACTCAAATCTCTGTTGAAAATGACATATTAGTTTATACTTTTCTATAAGAGCCGAATGAGATGTTCAATGTTCATGATATAAAATTTATTTTGAGTAAACTTCTTCCTTATGTCAAAAAACACAAAAGAAGTTATCTCTATGCAGTTGTCTTTTGGTAAGTTTGTATTTATATAGACACTATAAATGGCATAAATTGTAAAAATTTGAGGCCAATCTTTACATTAGCTTTGTCTATTATTAGAATTGAACCAAATGTAAATAATGTATTGACATATCAGTAGTTTAATTGATACTGTTCAGTCTCTGGACTGTATATATTTAATATTGTAAAATAGCTTTTGTGTAACAATTAGTTTAACATAGTTTTTTTTATATAATGCTTATTATATATTGGTTTTGTATTTGTTGTTCATTCTTCGGACATTTCCCCACCGTTCTAGAGAGAGTCCCGCCGTGTTTGATGGTTTTCCTCCGTTTTGAGAGAGTTGAAGGGGAGAGGGAAGATTTATTATTATTATTTAGCACCACGTCTTACTACCCGTTCGGGTTATACGCTTTAAGTACTAATTATGTTAATGGATTAGGAATTGGGAAGGTTGAATTAGTGGAAGTGAACCCGCATTTGCGTGGAGGGAGAGTGGAAAACCATTTAGGAAAAGAGCCTCCAGTTCACTCGACCGGGATTCGAACCTCGATCTCCCCACCCTCAGCAGTCGAGCTCAACATGACTAGCGCGTTAGCCAACTACGCCACTGAGGCGGGTGGGAGGGGGAAGAAAAGTTGCTTGTTTTTTTTAGTGAGATCAGGGCAATTGAGCACGGTAGTCAGGACACATAGGTTGTTTTCCAGAATGGGTGACCTGATTTATGCACAAATCAGTGTCCAAGTGTGAGTCGGTTGTTACAGGCCCTAAAGTGGCCTTCTTTATCAAGGAACAGCAAGAATTTGAAAGATGCTGCTAAGTCAGCCCCTTGTTTGTGAGTTTTTTTTTAAGTAGTGAATTGGAAATGTGCAAGTGGTCAAGTAACAGTTCAGACCTCCTTCATGCCATTCCTAATGAACATCAAGTAAATCAATTGAAAGAATTTGATGGTGATCTCTCTTCTAACACTGGCTTAAAAATCTTAAGCATACAGTGGTTACTGAGCTTAGATGTATTCACCTTTAGTATAAATGTGACACCATGTAACTGCACAAAAAGAGCTGTCCTTTCTACAGTGGCTCAAATTTTTGATCAGTTAGGCTTGGTATCGCCCATATTGTTTGCAAAGATGTTGTTCCAAAACCTTTGGGATCTGAAGATTGGTTGGGATGATGCCCCATCCGCCACTTTGTGCCAAATATGGAATACTTTTTAACAAGATCTTATCCATCTTTATTTAATCAAAATTCCTCGATATATGTCCTCGAGTGACTGCCTTGAATGCACATTACTTGGATTTTCAGATACCTCTGAAAAGGGTTATGATGCTGTGTAATCTATCTCAGAGCGGTCACTTCATTGCAATCAATAGTAGAAACCGTGTTATGTGCAAAATCGAAATTTGGCCCCTTGAAAACAGTTTCCATACCTAGACTGAAACTATGTGTGGCATTGCTTCTTGCAAAATCAATTCATGTGGTGATGCTTCGCCTCATGCAGAAGTTCACACTTAACAGATTCAACAGTGGCACTTCACTGGATACACTCATCATCACTACAGCGATGGAAAACGTTTGTTGGCAATCGTGTGTCTAATATTCAAGAATACTTGCCTTCTGAACATTGGTTCTACATCCCTGGAATAGATAATCCAGCAGATTGTGCCGCACGGGGACACAGCCCTTCGCAACTTGTTGAGCACCATCTTTAGTGGAAAGGACCTGCTTGGCTGCAGTGTGACAGATCTGTCTGGCCCCTAATCCCATTTGTTGAAGAGTTCACACCAGAAGCTGTGTAATGATACTGATTTGGACCCCTCTCATATATTTAAAAAAGTCATGGATGAAGGTATTTTTCTTTAAAGTATGGTATGTAAAATAGCCTTTCAATACTTCCTCCATGCTTTTCAGAACTGATGTCAATATATTGCACCATTAAAACTTAATTTTTCTTTCAAAACTCGTACTAATACAAAAAAAAAAAGCATATGACACTAGCTCCCTCTATCCAATAGGAAGCTAGCATTCACAACACCTGTTGCCAGGATTCTTTCGATTAGTTGGTTTTCCCACTGGTGACAAGGGGGTCCAAGAGGCAAGGGGTATGTCATATATAAGCTGCTTGTGCGTATGAAGACACACAGTGCCACTAACTGAAATTGATAGGGTACACAGAAAATGTTACAGAGAAATAATTTGTAGTTCAACGAAAAATTCATTATTTTACATAATATCGTCATACTAAAGATAAAATCTATTTAATAAATCGTATGCAACATACAAAGGTTTTATTTATTCAATTAGAATATCACATAATAATTCCGTATCTTAATAAATGGCGCTCAATCACGGGGCTATAAAAACCCTCACAATACTGAAATACCAAACCGCTTTATTAGTGCTCGATCACAGGGCAATTATCAGCTAACCAAAGAGTCACTGCCGATGTACTCCGGTTTGTGAACTGCATCAGCCTTAAGGCTGCACCAAAAGAGGAGCAATTAACTTCTAAGGAATTAAATAAGGCTCTTTAAGTCCTAGTACAAGCAGTTCAACAGAATCACTTTAGCAAAGAGTTCAAAGCCTTAGAAGTTGGCCACACCTGTTCACCCAGCATAAGAAAGCTCAGTCCTTTCATACACGAAGGTGTAATCTGTGTAGGTCAACAATCTGCATAGGAGGTCGACTGTGCAACATGACCCTAACATTTGATCAAAAACATCCTGCACTTCTCCTAAAAAAGACTAATTTTGTTGATTTGGTAATAGATCAGTGTCACAAAGACAATCTTTATACTGGGGCACATCTTGTATGTTCATTGCTCTGACAGAAATATGGATTCTGGCTGGTCGAGGTGTGATTCGCCAATGAGTGCAACAGTGTAATCATTGTTTCAAGTTCAACCCTAAACCCAGCTTTCCAGTCATGGGTGACCTACCTGCTCCACAAGTCCAAGAATCCAAACCATTCACCCATGTGGGTGTGGATTATGCGGGTCCCTTTAATATTACTCCAAGTCAACATCGAGGTGTTAAATCTCAGAAGGCATAAATATATTTGTTTGTATGTCTTGCCACCAAAGTCCTATATTTAGAATTGGCATCAAACCTGTCCACGAAATCTTTTTCTGGCGCTCTAAAGCGATTTCTCTGCAGAAGAGGAGAATGCTTAGCAATGTACTCAGACTGTGAAACAAACTTTGTAGGTGCAAAAGGAGAATTTGATAAATTGTGTATCTTCCTTAACCCTCGAGTCTATCGCCAGGCCCTGTTTGATGAGCTGTCTTACTGAGGAATCACATTGAACCATAACCCGCCCCCCCTCATCTCTTCATTTTAGTGGGATGTGGGAGGCCAAGGTAGAGTCAGTCAATACTCACCTAGTACGAGTGGTTGGTGCACAAATTATCTATCGCCTTTGAGGAACTCTATACCTGTCTTACCCAAATAGATGCTATTTTGAATTCAAGACCACTCTGTGTACTAGCTCAGAGTCCAGATGATATTTCAGCATTGACACCAGCTCACCTCTCCAAACCATTACAGATCAAGATTTAGCTCAGTCCCTTTGAATCGTCTTTCAAGATGGCAGCTGGTACAACGTCTTGTGCAAGATTATTGGAAGTGTTGGCACTTAGAATATTCGCATCCAAACAAGATCGCCTTACTCCATTGAAGTGGCTACTTGGGGTCCTTGAAGAAGTCTTCCTCAGCAAGGACAGTGCAGTTCGAGTTGCTCTGTACGTACCACTCAAGGTACTTACAAGAGACCAGTGGTGAAGCTTTGTCCACGTCCTTCACAATAACTTTATTGAAATATCTTATTTCAAGGCTGGCAGTATGTTCATTCAGCTTTTGTGTAAAAATTTGTTTAACATAGGTTTTTTTTATATAATACTTTATTCATATTGGTTTTGTATTTGTTGTTTATTCTTTGGACATTTTACCGTCGTTTTAGAGAGAGTCCCGCCGTTTTTGATGGTTTCCCTCCGTTATGAGAGGGGAGAGGGAAGAAAAGTTGTTTGTATTTGAGTGAGATCAGGGCAGTTGAGCGCGATAGTCAGGACACATAGGTTGTTTTCCAGAATGGATGCACTAATTTATGCACAATTTAGTGTCCAAGTGTGAGTCAAGTGTTACAGGCCCTAAAGTGGCCTTCTTTATTAAGGAACAACACGAATTTGAAAGATGCCACAAAGTCAGCCCCTCATTTCCCCATTCATTCCTACTTTTAACCCAATAACCAACCAGGTAGGCCAATATTGATGGCAAACCTCATTTGGACAAGGTAAGCAATTCCTTTCATAATTTGATATCAAATACAGTCCACTTTTCTTGTTTTCACTGGTTATTTTAATTGTTTGTTGACTGGAACAAACAGATATAAACAAAATATTTACATAAAATGATTAATATTTTGTTTTTACTTTTTGTGTGTAAGTAATTTTATTTTTATTTTAAATCATTTTTATATTGTCGGTTTACCAAAAAGTGTAATTTTTCACATCGTTAAAAATACTAATAAGAAATATTTTGGCAACAAAATAGCATTTGTTTAAGATAAATATTATTTACATACAAAAGAGTTTTGTAGAAATTGTAGTTGAATAAAAAAAGAGTGACAAAAGTGGTGTGCACGTTAGATTTTGTCAAGTATTTAATTTATTTTCCATACTGATCATGTGTATGGCTTAGAATCTATTAATTTATTTTGTGGAATATAAAAATGGATTCAATTTAATTTTATAAAAATGTGTTCAATTTATCCCTGCCATTCAAAACTAAGCTTGTCAGCATTATTTGAAGCTAGTTTATAACTAAGCAATCGGCAATCATTAGCTTGAACAAAAAAAACGAACATTATATTCTTCATTTTATTTGTAATGTGCAGTCCGAGTAAGATGATTTGTAGGGATGGATTATGGGAAGAGGGTAGGTCCACTACATGAACCTAACTCTTTTATAAACAGCTAGGTGACACTAGAAGGAAATTTGTGTCGTCTATCAAGTAAAAACATGTTTAAAGTGAGTTTTTTTTAAATTGTCCATTTGATAGTGCCGCTGTCCCTTGGTACTGCACCTAGTGATCTCTTATTAATAATAGAGACACACAAGCTTTATAAATAAGCACAACT
>CABFOW010000969.1:26846-42783 GCA_902141385.1 Timema californicum
CCCCAACACCCATATTTTTTGTTAATCTTTTTGTACGAATAATAAGTTTAAAATTTAAATAAAAGTGTTTCTTTATTTGTATTGACATAGTATACTAGGAATTATAAAATATATTACACAGCCATAAACCAAAAAAGACAGTTTGAATCACATTGTAATTTACTGATTTAATTTTTTTCTTGACCACTTCAAATTCTTGGTTAATTACAGCTTTCCAGGATGGTAGAGGCCCTATTGTATCTGAGGTGGTATAAACCACTCCTGATACTGCTAAGCAGTCATTGTAAGAAAGAGAATAAACCTAATATAACTTACCAAGGTCAAACGCCCATTGTAGCTGAGCAGAGGCACCACCACTTTTGAAATGTTTGTGTGCAACCAAAGGTTTGTCTCCAGTTTCAATTGCGATTGTTGGGCTGTTCTTCGTGTGGAGATGAGGAAGAGCATGGCTGACTGCTGTGGAGCTAGGACAACGGCTGTCAGGTTTTCAACCTGCATCATGGTGAACAGTACTCACTTTCATAAGAAATTGAGAAAGTTTAAAAATGTGAATAATTTTCAAATTATGTGAGGTAACAATAAACTAATTAATTAATAATTAGCACCGCATCTTACTACCCGTTCGGGTTAGACGCACTTACGCTAATGTGATTATTACGCTAGGGTGATTATGAGATGAAATGGAGGACCTACGATTTAACGTGGGATCAGAACCACGGTGGAGGCCTGGCATTCCCCACATTCACAAGTTATGATTAATACACGTAACAATAAACTTAAATAATTTCAAAATTATTAAATAGTCATCAGTTTGTTTGTAATTAAGACTTCTTAGGCCAGATTTAATGATTTTTTGAGTGGTTGTGCTTTTCTTTACAGATTTTATCTGTTTCAATTACTTCTGTTACTTTCCAGCTTGTAGTGGGTATCTAGTTGTCTTAAAATGTATAGTTTATTTAATTTTCAATGATAATTCACAGATAATAATCAAAGAAATAATAATACACTTGTTTTATTGAGTCCTATATCTTTGTAGATTAGTTAGTTTTATAATTAATATTATTTATGGATGTTAACAGTATTTAATAAACATTTTAGAAAACATTCTAGAATAGTAATTTTTTAGTAGGGAGCATTACAATATGGAAAAATAAGACTTGAAATTTGAATATTGTGTCCAAAAATTCTAAGATTTAAAATTTAAAAAAAAATTCATCAAACTATTATTTAGGATGTCAATATTCCTCACCAGAAAGTAGGGCTCAGCGTCTGGGTGTAGCATAACATTGATAATTGCAATAGGTAATGTGAACATGTTGGTGACTACAAAAGGTCGTGGGACATCCCAGGACATCTCAGAGCAGAACTGGGTGATAGAGGTGTTGTAGTTGAGACCACCCTCAAGCACTTGGACCATAAAGGGGACCATAAGTTTGGTGGATCCTTGTTTACCCTTTATCAATATCTTGCCACCCAACAACTTTGTCTCAAAAGCTGATTGCCCTAAAACATAAGCAAAATAACACTAAATATAGAAATTAGACTAAAATATTCTTATAGATAAGTTCATACTCACTCCACTGTTTGTTAAACTCCAATTTATTTAAAATAGTAATTTGGCCATTGAAAAATTATTCTTACCTTCAAAGTCAAAAATAGTTTTATTATTTCTCGTTTTGGGATTAGATAACCAACACAAATATAATATGTAAATAGTTATGGTTAAAGTTATATATTTGCAAAAATTTTATCTACAGTAAAATTATGTTAATTTTCCAAGTAATATTGAACCAGGTCATTAGGATAATTGTGATTATCTACTAACTGTAGCTTTTAATGTACCTGCTCTGTTGTACAAAATAAGTCCTACTTACATATTAATAATAATGGTGTGGCTGGGCTACATAAATTAGTAGCCCAGTTTGTGGAAATATTAGCCGGTATTTATGTGCCGTTGTCCAACGGACACCCGAAGGTACTTATCGTACATCCTTTTTGTGGAGGCTCTTTCCATGTGCCGATTATATGAGAGGATGATGATAGTGAATGTGAGGGTGTGAAGCCAATGAAGATCTTACATAGCTTAAGCCTAATTAACCAAACCCTGGTGACCAAGGGAATTCTTCCTTTTCCAAGAAAGATCCCCCACAATGGCAAACAGGAAGCGAATCCAGGACTTATAGGTCAGCAGCCAGGGCTGACCACTATTCCATGAGGCCTATTACTAATATGTTTTATATTTTAAAGTTTATTAGTTTGTTGTAATGTTTATTTAAATTTGTTTTTTATACTAGTTTCCCATTCAAATATTTAAAATGAAGCGTATTTGAGACATAATTCCACTAAATTGTATTAAGTGAAGATTCAGTAACTTTAGTTAAATACAACAATAAATGAAGACACACTAAAGAAAATTTAAATAATGCCTGAATCTTGAAAAAAAAATTGAATATAAGAGTAAACATAAATATAATATAATAATAGAAGAAAATGCAAATTATTAACAAATGTTAACATTTTTTCTTTCACTCCATCCATTATAGCATTCATACACTCAGTTTAAGTGTTAGATTAATGGTATGGAGCCTGGTTGTTAAGTTTGTCCTATATTTATAATTGGTTTCGAACCACCGCTAAGTGGTATTAGAGCTATAAAACAAATTTCGCTTGAAAATTATTATTATATCTCGAATCCAAAATGTTCTCGAATCTTCAAATCTCGAATATCCTTAAGGATTCAAGGGCCCATCCCAAACTATATTAAATTTCTCTAAAATAATTAGTGCAACCTTTAAAAAATAGTTTTAATACCAATGACACGTTTTATAATCTGTCCTCTAGATGTTCCATTCATTACACAGGCAGTAACAATTACCATCTTCCCATTATTATCAAATTAGAAAATTAAAAGAAGTTGAGCAGTTGGTTAAACTTTTCTAATATTTAACATTTTAGAAAACATTCTAAAGTAGTTTAAGGAAAGGAGTAGTAATAATTAATATTAGGACATAGATAGAATGCTCTGGAAAAAACTATAGCAAAATATAGAAAATCGCTCATTTTTCATTAGTCTTTTGTTTTTTACTTCAAATTTTTTCTCTTCAACTGCACTGTTTTTAGTAATATCTCGCAGTCGTTTCAATACCTAGTGTCACTCACAACAACTTGCTAAGTTTGTTTGTTTATTGATTGTCTTTTACAATTCATTAATATAACGGCAATAATCAAAACTTTTGTATTACATAAGTTTCAAATTTCTTCATGTTCTTTAATTTCGTTTTGCAGTGTTCATTATTATGGTATATTACCTTTTTCTTCTTCTCTGTCTTATTGAACAGATCATAACTACATACAAAGCATCAAGCCATAGCAGCATCCTCAACAGGCACCGTTCACTCAACTGAACTCTGGATGGGAAACAAATTTTCATCATTGTAGTCTGAACAAGAAACAGTGTTTTTTTAATGTTTGCCAACAATCTGTTTCCCATGTTGGCCAACAATGTTTTCAAGTGTGCACTAAGCTTAAGAACAGTGCAACGCAATATGAAATTTTTTAGTGCAGTAGAGAAAATAAGGATAACAAGATGAAACACTATATAAATAATAAAACATGAAATTCTTTATGTTTATTCATCAAGAGAACTGAACATTAAAAATAAAAGCAATCAATTATGAAAACATATAAACAGTATATCATAACTTGTGCATTGTTATACAAGTAATTTTGAATCAATGTTTACACAAATACACAATTTATGTAAAACTACACTATACAAATTTATTCATGTTTAATTTTAGGAATAACAAAGCTAAAGTATCACATAGCTATTTTACAGTATGGAATTTGCTTGTATTGCAATTTATTAAATTCTTTAGGATATAAGCAGATTGGGGGCTATTGTAATGGTACTGTTTTGGACCGTTCTCGTTTATTTAAAAAGTTATGGAATGAAGTGTATTTTTCTTTGAAGAACTCTATGTAAATTTTCCTTTTAATACTCCGTACATGGATGATTAGGCTATTTCAGAAGTAATTTCAATATAATATGTTTTAAAACTCTTTCTTCAAAAGCCTCCTTCATTCTATTTGAAAATCAGGTGATGAGCTGGCTGCCTTTACCTAATAGGAGGCTAGCCTTCCCAACATCAGGTTGCCAGGAGTTCTCCTATTAGTTAGTTTTAACAATGAAGACGAGTCCAAGAAGCAAGGAGTAGGTCATATATAAGCAGCTTGTGCATATAGTACAGTGGTTTCCGATCTTTTTTGGGGTACGACCCCAATTTTTGCCTCTGAGATTGTCGCGACCCCTTGCATTTGAATCCTAGATTTTTAATTGATATAAAATGACTATATAGCTATTATCAAATCTATCACTCAATTTTAATAATCAATTAAAAAACAAAGTGGTTGACTATTTTAATGATGAAGCTAAAGACAACACTTAGTTCTATACTCATGTTTTTTTTATTCAAATGATGCCTTGTGGATTATACAGTGAGTCCAGATGGCGTTGGGAGCCTTCCCTTCCATGGGAGCTTATAAACTGCTCCTTTCTCCAAATATAGCAGGAGCACCATCCCTGCATAGCCCAACACAATTTTCCCACTTCATTTCACTTGCTGTCGATAAATAGTCTAGAATCTTGAAAAGTTCTTCTGCACTGGCTCTTCCCAGAATTGGCTTGCAGAACAATAGATCCTCTTTGACAGATCTGTTAATGATGAACCAAACATAAGCTATAAGGCGGGCATCTTTCAATGAGTCAATGGCTTCGTCGAAATGTATTCCAAATTTGGACAGTTTCAAAGCTTCGGTCAGCTGTTCTTGTAGGTCTTGTGCCATGTCGGATATCCGTCTTCCCACCGTGTTATCTGCCAGAAGCATCTATCGGACTAGATCTGTAGACGCATTGTCAATCATTATTTCAGTGATTTCGACAGCAGCAGCCAAAACGATTGTATATCCAAAATAATGAGGCTTGTTACATTTTACAACCATATACGAAACTTTGTATTACTGCCATAAGTCCCTTAGTGGGAATACTTGTAATTTTTATAATTGATTTGATGTATCCAAAATATTTTTAACTGTGTGGGTAAACATGCAGTTGGAGTAAGATAACCAAAATATTTTGTTTCTATTTAGATTTTGAACTTTGCTATAGTCATCAAAATCTCTTAAAAGAGTAAATACAGTACAAGGTTATAGTCCTCACAAAACATGTGACCCCTTCGAATCAATACCACGACCCACAGGTTGGAAATCACTAGTATAGTAATAGACAGATCATAATAATATCACACAGAAAAATAGTAATCTCCAGAGCAAGTCTCAGTCTGTAACAAGCACTAGCTCAGGCTCTTCACGTCAGTTAAAAAAGGAATAAGAACGGTATCATTTAAATGTTAAATTTACAATACTGAAAGTGATATTAATAAAAAAAATCATGTAAAGCATTAATTTTGCCGTAAGGCATGTGTTGTGTGTAATAAATAAACATTCTCTTAACTAGACCTATAACAACAAACACGAGTTTAGTAACTATTCCACTTTTAGATTTGTGAAGCCACTTCTGTGATGACGTCACCAAAGCGTCTCACGCAACATCTTTGTTAATTCCGGTGTATATCTCGAGTGGCGAGCATGTGCTCTTTATTCTTTAATTGTTTATTGTTCTTTAATAAATAAAACTAACAGGTTATGGGCCCAGGATGCTGTATTAACGTTTTGGAAGAAGATAAACATTAACTATTTGTTTCGTTAACGTGATAGGGCAGTGAAAATGCGGTAACATAAATATAAGAATCGTTAGTGACACCTGAAATCATATCCATTCATTCAAGATGTCCGGATTCTCGCCGCATATAGAAAAGCTGGGAAAGGAAAACTATGATACATGGAGACAACAAATGGAAGCAATTTTAATTAAGAACGACCACTGGGAATACGTCGATGGAACTAATCCTAGGCCTAAAGCGGCTGTAGGTGCTAACGCGGAAGCAATTGCTGATACCGCTAGACACGCGGCCACGTGGGACAAAGCTGACCGTAAAGCTAAAGCTGATATTATTTTAGCTGTGAGTCCTACAGAACTTTGTCACATAAGACATTGTGAAACATCGCAAGACGTTTGGCAAAAACTAGAACTAGTTTACCAGTCTAGAGGGCCTGCAAGAAAAGCTACACTTTTGAAAAAACTTTTGTTCACAAAAATGCAAGAAGGAGAAAACATGGCGGATCATCTCACGAATTTTCTCAACACAGTTGACAAACTCAATGAAATGGATATTCGCATTTCTGAAGAATTATTAACCATCGTGTTATTATACAGTGTGCCAGATAGCTACGATAATTTTCGTTGTGCAATCGAAGCTAGAGATGAACTACCGGACACAGAGTCTTTGAAAGTAAAACTTCTAGAAGAATTCAGTGCAAGACAGGACAAGAAAGCAGACTTAAATGGTGCGGGCGCTTTCTATGTAAAATCTTCCATAGGGCGAAGTCTAAATAAAAACAAACCTCCGGATAAAAACTGTGTAGGCCTACCTACAAATCAAAATAATAAAGTTTTTCAGATCCAAGGTCAAAGTGGTGTGCAAAATCAAAATAGGAATTTTAAAGCATCAAAACGGTTATATAAGTGTAACTATTGTAAAAAATTGGGACACAAGGCAGCCGATTGCTGGACAAAAATGGCGAATGAAAAGCAAGTTTCGATGGCATCAGAGCAAACCCATGCAGCAGCAGAAGAGATCGTGACATTGACATCATCTTCAGTGAGCACTCTCTGTGCGAAGTTAACGAGAAGAGATGACGTGTGGTGTGTTGACAGTGGAGCAACAACACACATGTGCCGCGACAAGAATAGTTTTTTGGAACTCACGCCAACCATAAGTCAGAAGGTTAGGTTAGCGGATGACAGAACAACTGACATTGAAGGCATTGGAACTGCAGTAATGAATGTTTCAAATAAAAAGGGCCAATTTGTAAAAGTGAGGTTAGAAAACACTCTTTTTGTACCCACACTTAAGACAAATTTATTTTCAATTTCAAAAACTGTTGAAAAAGGGCGAAGCGTGTGTTTTAATGCAAATGATGCTGAAATTGTCGAAAATGGTGAAGTGTTGTTAACTGCTCGTAAACGTGGAAATTTGTATTTTATCGAACCTTACATGCAAAGTGAGAGTTCGACACATGTAGCTAACGTGAGTAAGGCAGGCAATCTTAGTGAACTTGAAAAGTGGCACAGAAGATATGGACATTTAAATGCGTATGACTTGCAGAAACTCGTTCAGAAAGACATGGTTAGCGGTATGGATTTTAAGAAATCAGAAACATTTTCAACATGTGAAACCTGTATCTTAGGAAAGCAAGTTGCTACGCCTTTTCCAAAAAGGTCTGAGTCGAAGAGTGAAAAATTACTTGAATTAGTGCACTCAGATGTTTGTGGCCCAATGAGAGTGAAATCTCATGGTGGTGCTTCTTATTTTGCAACGTTTATCGATGATAAATCTAACTGGGTAGAAGTTCATTTTCTAAAACATAAAAGTGACGTGAAAAAGGCTTTTGAAACATTCAAAGCATTAGCGGAAAACCGTCACGAAAGGAAAATCAAAACTTTGCGGACAGACAATGGCCTGGAGTACTGCGGAAAAGAGTTCACAGAAGAAATGCGCATCGCAGGAATAAGAAGAGAACATACAGTAGCAGAAACTCCAGAACAGAACGGCAAAGCTGAACGCATGAATCTCACGCTGGTGGGGATGGCAAGATGTATGCTGTTGGAGTCTGGCTTACCAACAAGTTTTTGGGCCGAAGCGATTGCCACAGCTGCTTACATCAGAAACAGATGTCCATCAAAACAGCTGGAAGAACAAACCCCTTATGAAATTTGGTTCGGGCTAAAACCAAAAATAGGACATTTCAAGACGTTTGGTTGCAAGGCATATATGCTGAATAAGGCCCCAAATAAAGGAAAGTTTGACCCAAGATCCAAGCCAGGTATTTTTGTGGGTTACTCTACTGAATCGAAAGCGTATCGAATTTGGGACCCAGAAAAACAAAAAATATTGAGAAGCCGAGATGTAAAATTTTTGGAAAATTTTGAAACTGTCAAAGTTTCGGATGAACAAAAGGAGTGTGCGAACTTTGAACCTTCTTACTTATATGTTGATAACAGTGTGAAAGACCCTATTTCTAATGCTGATGGACATGTAGATAAAGTTCAAGAAAGTGATCCCATTGATCCTGATAGGCCTATTGAAGTCAATGAGAATGACCTCAAATCAGAAAATTTAAGCAAAGACTGCACAGTGATTGAGAATAAGAGGGGGCCTGGTCGACCTAAATTGATTAAAACAGGAAAGCCGGGACGACCAGCAAAACATTTTAATCTGGTTACGCCAAAACCTGAAAGTGCGAGCTTGATGTATGAAGAGGCAGTAAATCCATCTGTACAAGAAGCCTTAGAAGGACCTTATGCAGCTGAGTGGCAGAAATCGATGGAAGCTGAGTTCAACGCTCTGACACACAGCAAGGCCTGGACATTGAAACCACGCCCAAAAGATAAAGCTGTCATTGGTTGTCGGTGGGTACTCAGAACAAAGTATGGGCCAGACGGTAATGTCGAACGCCGGAAAGCTCGGTTGGTAGCGAAGGGCTATAACCAACGCCCAGGGATTGATTTCCATGAAACATTTTCACCTGTTGCAAGACTTAGCTCAATAAGACTAGTTGCTGCCCTAGCAGCTGAGTTAGGCCTTACTTTGTATCAGCTTGATGTTGTAATGGCCTACATAAATGGAGATCTTGACGAACAGATCTATATGGAACAGGCGGACGGTTTCATTACCCCTGGAATGGAGCGTCTAGTTTGTTCACTCGAAAAGTCCATATATGGCCTAAAGCAGTCGGGCCGACAGTGGTTCAAAAAGTTGCACGAGAGACTAGAAATTTTTGGACTCAAACAATTAGATTGTGACAAGTGTGTGTACCACATGAATGATAGTTGTGTGACTCTTATCGTGGTTGTTTATGTAGATGATTTGATCATAGCTACAAACAGTAAAGAAGCCTACACAAGATTGAGAGACGATTTGTCTCAAAACTTCCAAATGAAAGACTTAGGAAAGCTGCACTACTGTCTTGGAATTGAATTCAAACAAGATGAAAATTCAAAGTTGGTCACTATGTCACAGAAATCGTACATAGAAGATGTTCTCAAAAAGTTCGGAATGCAAGACTGCAAACCGGTAAATACCCCATTAGATGGAAACAGCAAATTATCCAAAGCCATGGAGCCATCTACGGAGGAGGAGGCAGAGGAAATGAGCGAAGTTCCGTACCAGCAACTCATCGGTTCTCTGATGTACCTCGCAGTATCTACACGACCAGACATTGCGTATGCGGTGAGCTCTTTGAGCCAGTACAACCTAAACCCCGGAAAAGGACACTGGGTTGCGGCGAAGCGCGTCTTACGATACTTGAAAGGTACGAGCAACCATGGACTAGTCTACAAGAGATCTGGCGCTGAACTGATTGGATACGTGGATGCAGATTGGGGAGGAGCCCTTGATGACAGAAGATCATACACAGGCTACGCCTTTCAAGTGGCAGGCTCTGCCGTGACATGGGAGGCGAGAAAACAATCCACCGTGGCTCTTTCAAGCACTGAAGCAGAGTACATGGCTCTTACGGATGCAGCAAAAGAGACAGTTTACTTACGAAACCTGTTAAAAGAAATCGGGTTCTTGAGTGTTAATGCAATACCAACTCTTGTTTATTGTGACAATCAAGGAGCAGAAAAGCTCATGCATAATCCTGTGTACCATTCTCGTACCAAACACATTGACATTCGGCATCACTATGTGCGTGAAGTTTTTGAACGAGGCGAAATCAATGTGAAATACATTCCAACAAACAAGATGGTAGCTGATGTGCTCACGAAAGGACTGTTCGGACCAAGCCATCATCAGTGCATACAAGGACTTGGTGTGATAGACATTAATAAAGTTAACGCGTGTTTGAGAGGGGGTGTTGTGTGTAATAAATAAACATTCTCTTAACTAGGCCTATAACAACAAACACGAGTTTAGTAACTATTCCACTTTTAGATTTGTGAAGCCACTTCTGTGATGACGTCACCAAAGCGTCTCACGCAACATCTTTGTTAGTTCCGGTGTATATCTCGAGTGGCGAGCATGTGCTCTTTATTCTTTAATCGTTTATTGTTTTTTAATAAATAAAACTAACAGCATGCACAGGCCCACATCCACATCATCTTAAAAACTGGTAACATTATCACCATATAATTAGCAATCTTTATCATGAACTTCTTTCATGTTAGAATACAATCATTTTTATTTTTATCTAATACATTCTTTAAAAACCAACAGTTATCTCCTATCATGGTGATATTATGGTGAGCTTGAAAGCTATTTTTCGTCATGGATATGTCCTGATTAAAGTGTTCCCTTTTCTCATCACTCAAAGTGCTCAAACTATCAGGAAAATGCCTGAATGTAAATGTAAAAAATGAATTTTCAAAGACTTCAGCACCCCATATTTATGTAAATATAACTAACACCTGAAATTCATAATTGTCTTTTCTCCTGTTCCAAGAAATCTACGCACAGGTGCTCTAAACAAAAGACAATGTCAGTTCAGTATCTTGTAGCTTTGTCTTAAATACACAATATTTTAGAAGTTTCCTTAAGTGAGGACTAATGAAAATTCTTTCTTTGTTTAGCGCCTGTTACACTGTGAAAAACTTCTGCGAGCCAGATGAATTCACTTCCTATTATTTTTTTATCTTAGGCCTTAACAAAATTCTTCATTAAACCAAGCTTTATATGTTAAGGTGTAAGAACATTTTCCGATTCGACCAGTAGAACATAATTACATTACTTCTGCCAGGAAGATATTCACTTCTATTTTTTACAATGTTATTCTGTTGCATGACTGTCCCACAAACATAAAAAAAACAGCAATATTGAATGAAACCACTTTGTAGCCCTATAAGTATTTTAATAGTCTTAAGCTCTCACCACCGACATTCCAAGAATAGTCTTGGTACAGTACGACATTCAAAATGTGTCATATGTTTCTTTTGAGCCAGCAGCATGAATTAGAGGAGCTGATATATATTTATTTCCATTGTTCAGCAGAATTGCTTTCAAAGATAATTTTAATGCATCAATAAATATTCTCCATTCATTAAAATTATGATAAATGTATAAGTTTTTCAAAAAACAATTGAAGTCTTTCCCATACTGCCCTGCATAGTGAAATACTTGGAATACACTTCACTGCGTTGTCAATACAATGTTATTTATTCAGTTCCTGTTTCAAGTAATTTCCATTGCTGTAACCGGGAACCAAGGAGTTCTCTTGCTCTTTGATTAACTTTAAGTCACAAACTCTCATCTTCTTGCTTAGTTAAATGTATTGTGTTATCAATTCCCAGTTGGTAATCCAAACTCTTAGAAGTGGACGGTTCAGTGGAGTTTATAACACATTCACCTGCACTATCTCCATAGCTGGTTCCCATGCTTTTGAGAGAACTAGAACTGTCAAGTCTTCACTATGTGAAGCAGGCCTTAATGCAGATAATATGTTTTGATATTTGAAACTGTGCTTGCTTTTTTATGACAATCATGATATTTTTGTCATACAGAAATAGCAATATCAACACAATTATGTGGTTCTAGCCCCAGCATATGTATATCAATAAGTATACGTTTGAGTTTCCCAGTTAGCCACATTCTCAGCTTTGTTTTTAAGTTAATACAGCACATGTGTGGAGCTTTGTTTCCTTTTTGGTCACCCATCTTCCTGCCAAAATACAAAGATTACGCATAGTTAGTAATGCTAAAGATTTGCTTCCTCAGAGTTTTCATTGTAAGTCTATTACACATGTAACAGAAATGTCTGGGGGATTAAAACAACTCCTTTTGTTTATGTATTATAGCAATACAATGGTAAGTAAACAAAGGAAGAATTTCGCCAAAGGCTACATTAAATTAAACATTGAAACCACTCACCTCCCAGTTCTATTAACGCCTAGACAAACTAATTTACTTAAGCTATAGTACTAGAGTTATACGAGCCTTCCCCAATATTTGTAATGCTTCCAGCTTCGTAGGCGGGAACTTGCTCACCAATATATTACCAAATCCTGGCACCCCCCTGACCTCAACCTTAGATAACCTTTTCTGCTTTATTTCCGAGCAAGCTTACTTACAACAGTCAGTAATTCCTATATAAACAATGACAGATAATTTAATTTAATAATTGTATAATTAAATATAATATAAATACAACATTCTAACCATCTACCAAGGGTAAAAACAAAAGTATGAAGGGGCAACTGCAGAATACTATCCTAATTTTTTTTTTTTAAATCAAGAAACAGGCAATAATAATATCTAAATCCTTTGACCTACCTCTAGCCTCTGCCATAGTCCAGTCTGTTTTTCACTCTCTTCTGCTGAAGAAGGGGGCAAATGTACTCCTAAAATTACATAATTATGTTTTGCTGTGTTTTAGTTGTGAGGCATACAGTTTTTTGGTAAGATATAGGCCTTGCCTTTTTATCCTCCTTTCAATGTTTAATTGAATCTAATGGTAAGCAATTCATAAGCTAAAAATACTCTCCAAATAAATACAGATCAACTGCTCACTTTATAGCTGTTTCTCTGAAACTGAAAGAGTTAGTGTGATCAAATAGATAGTAGAATGAAACTCTCTAGTTTCAGATGACCAAGATATTCTTATCAGGAGTGTTACAAAGGACAAATCATGAGTGCATCCCTACCAACCCAAATCAGAACGTGCTTCAATGCTATGGAAACATCCCAGTTTACCTTCAACCAAGAAATTTAAGGTTACATCTTCAGCCGGGAAGACTATGTTTGCAGTGTTTTGGGATTTTCAAGGAGTACTGCTAGCTCAATTTCAGAAGTGAAGTGAAAATGTGAATGTTTCACGCACTGTGAAGTTTTGTCGAAGCAGTCAGCAAAAAATGTTCAAGCCTACCATTAAGAATAGTACTGTTCTATCATGACAATTACATCTCAATTAATCAAGACGATAATTGAAAAACTATGGTGGGAACTTTATTTAACATCTACTTTACAACCCTGACCAAACCCCTTGCATTTTTCATGTGTTTGGTCAACTAAAAACCAACATTGCAACAAACGTTTCCCTAATCATAAAATGGTTGAAGTTGAGAAGCAAATGTAGCTGAGGAAACAGAACAAATAAGTATACTTTAGGGGTTTCAAAATATCGGCCAAGTGATGGAATAAGAGTATCAATATTAGTGGAGATTATGTCGAAAAATAGAGGTAGATGAAAATATAAATGTTTTTCAAGTTCGTATTTTACTTATTATTGTATAAATACTTGTGACCTGTTACTGAACTCTCCTTGTGTGTGGCCTTAAATCATTATTTAAATATTTATCTTAGGGTCAAGGCTATTAAAAACAGGATGATCAATTTTTTTTTCTTTAAGTGATATCTTGAAGAAATATAATAAAAACATACATCAGAAGTTTTTCTTAATTATTAACTTTGTGTGTATCATCTTTAAATTGATAGATTAGTCCAAGTTTTATGAGAAGAACATACAGATATATGGCCAGATATAACAAAAAAAATGATTTAGAAGTTTTCTTTGTAAGAGGAACATGAAAATGAATTAATACTTACAATCCAATGTGATGAGTGCTACTTCTAAAGAAGTTTTCAAGTATGGTGGAACTTTAACTGGCTCAAATTTCACTGTGACAGCTTTCGAAGCTGGCACTATTACAATATTCTGGGAATAAACAAAAAATAGTAAAAATATTTAATTATTGAAACTTCAAAATGGGATGAAACAATAATAATGTAATTTTATTTTTATTTAAATATTTATTTTATGTTTTCGTGATAAAATAGTTTAGTAGTTAGTATCTACTTGGCTTTAAGCTTAACACCAAAATTATTTATAATTAGTCACAGTTTTATGATTTAAGAACCTACTAAATTTATTTTATGAAAAGTGCCCTCTAGCTTCTGCCATTCTATGATATCAAAAGTTCTGGATCCATCAAATAAGTACCAGCAATTGTTGAAGAAAGAATGACAGCTGTTGGTTGTGAGAGGCATAGAAACCAGTTAAGAAATTTTTGAAGGAGGGTTTTTTTTAGTATCTCGCTTCTTAATATTCATTCAGGCTATATAATATTTGAATTAACAGGACAGGGTTGAGAATTTCAGGTTTTCCATGCTTAAATTGTATTATAATTTTACCTGTTATCCTATTATAATCTGAAAAGTACATGGATTTGCCATTTTAATATTAACTAATTTTTTTCCTAAAAGCATTCAATTTAGGTAGTTAATTCAATAAAAATAATCTCAAATTTGAGACAATTTGTTTTTATTTCATATTTAAAGTCATAAAAATCATTTACAAAACTTGTAATTTTATTTTCCTAAGCATTAAAAAAAATATTTAAAATATATTCTAATAGATATCTTAGTGATTTTCAATGGCTTTATGTTAAATTTTAACTATTCTCTATAAATTTTTAAAATTTCTTACTTTGTTATCTATAAAAATTCATAATCTTATTTCTTAATATAAGCCAAATGTAAAACTGAAATACAAATTTATTTAGTGTTTGTAAATTGACTTTTGTGAAGTAAAATACCTCAAACACTTTAATGCACCTTAATTGATATTTAAAACAACAATATTCATAATAAAAAAACACATGCTTGTTACCTCTTCATGTATCAATAAACTATAACCAGCTTACTTGTAAAAACATGTCTCTGTATCTTTTAAAGTAGTACATTTTATTTTATCTAGCAGAAATTTAATGCAAATGACGCTATATGTAAAGAAAATATTTGGAAATCCTAAGTGTGGATTTCGATGAATGAGATCAATAAAGGATCATCAGTAATCTAGTCTAACACGAGAGTAGTGCCTTAAGACTATGTGGCCACCTAAGCAGGTTGTATAGTTGTTAATGCAAGACATTGGCTAATTAAACTTATTCTTCAAGAATGTACTTTTATTTCAACCTTAAATGAAAATCAAATATTATAAATGTCAGAATTGAGAAGAGAGCTTAAGGAAGAATAACAATGAAATGCTAGATTTTTATTTCGATCACTGTCACACAGTTCGGCAAGTAAATATTGTTCGTTGAAACGTTTACCTAATTTAGTTTATCACAACTTATTTGCCAAAAGCAAACCTGATGATGATGCGAATAAAATTAGATATTCATGTTACCAAAATTCCTCTATCCCACATATATCTGATATTGGTCAATAAAGTCCTAGTTTTTGTTAAGTACCCTATGCCCTTACCTAATAGGTTTGCCAAATCTTAATACCCACCTCTATTTTAATGTTTTTCCTGCCAGAATTAAAGACCCGCAAACTGTACTGAGTAGGGGGGTCTAAGCTACCCCCCAATCCAAAGTCCACCATATCCTCTTCAGCATACAGCCCCGGTTGTGAAGACACCTCTAGTTGCAGAGGCATCACAAGAACCTCATCACTGTCTCGTTGGCGAAACCTGGACAAACATTTACAACATTATTATCAAATAGGTTTTATTTCTAGCCAGTGCGAAAGTATTAAAAACCAAAGTAAATATTATTATTATTTTATTTTATTATGCCAAATATTGCTGTATTAAGATTTTATTTATTTATATTCAATATTTCTATTTTTATAAGTACACCTTATTAATATTTACTCAAGTCCACTTATCCTAACACGTCCTACCCAGTTTTATATGTATAAAAAATCAGGTGATACATCCAAACATAGTTCAACCTGTCTTCTATGTAGAGAAGATCAAATGATATATCCAAGCAAAACTCACCATGTATTACATGTATAGTAGACATGGTGTCTACTAA
>CABFOW010000969.1:50770-74844 GCA_902141385.1 Timema californicum
GGGGACAAGGTTTGCCTCCTGAAGAAGTCGCTTTATGGTTTACGACAAGCTGGTACCTTAAGCTGGACGAAACCTTGAGCAGTCTAGGTGCGACGCCTTCAGTCTCAGACCATTGTTTGTTCCACATTGGTTCAGGGGAAGATGTTATACTAATTGCGACATACGTTGATGACATCCTAATCGCCTCCCGTAACAGGAAGAGGATTGCTGAACTTGGAAGAAGAATGGCCAAACACTTCGAAGTCAAGGATTTAGGCTATGCAAAATCTTGCCTGAGCATAGAGTTTAACCAGACGGAAGGACAGTTGACAATGCACCAGCTTCGCTACGTACGCGATCTGCTTTCGCAGTTCGGCATGTCCAAGTGCAAACCTGTTGCCACTCCCGTGGATACAAGCTTGAAGCTGAGGACTACAAGGCATGACATATCATTTGCTGTAAGCCATCTGGGGCAGTTTAACAACTGCTTTGGTACCGATCACTGGAAGGCCGCCAAGCGTATATTACGCTATCTAAAGGGTTCCATCAATGTGAGGTTAACCTTTGGCTCAGGTCCAGGACAAATCAGAGGATTTGTAGATGCCGACTGGGGAAGTTGTCCCGAAGACAGGAGGTCTTACATCGGGTATATATTTATGCTATATGGTGGACCGGTATCCTGGGAATCAAAGAAACAGCGAACTGTCGCCCTGTCAACGACAGAGGTAGAATACATGGCTCTGTCAGAGAGTGTTTAAGAAAGCCGTCTATTTGCAGCGACTCCTCGTCGAGATGGGTTTTGGCGACTTGGGCGAGATGGTTATCTTCTGTGGCAACAGAAGTTCATTTAAATTGGCGGAGAATCCGATGTTCTATGTAAGGAGTAAACACATCGACATCCGTCATCACTTTGTGAGGGAGATACTAAAACGCAAGAAACTTCGTGTGCTTCACATCTCAACAGATGATCAAATTGCAGACTTCTTAACTAAGGGACTGCCCAAGGTTAAAAACTTGCAATGCATGGAATCAGCCAGAATGGGTGATTCGCAATAGTGACTTTCTTTTGTCAACTAACTCTAGGGTAAGTGTTGGAATGTTGGTATTCATTTATGACGAGTTGCAGTTGTTTAGTGTAGCCATATTTGTGGTAGCGCATGCGCAGCGTGTATCTTTACCAGACAATAGACAGCCGAGTCATTCCCGTTATATTTTAGGGACGCGCATTCGTGACCTCGTTACTTGTAACTTTATTGTGCTGACTAATGTTTGCTTTATTGTGTTATCTTGTTTGTTTCAGTTCATTTGACCCATGGCGTTCTTTCTCTAACATTCTTTAATTCAAAATCAGTGAAAATTCCAAGGAGCTGCTCTTTTTCACACATGCTTAATGTGGAGGATTTCAAAACTGCTGTCTCTTCCAGAGGATTGTGAATTCAATTGTTATTGTAAATGGCTGGGACATATTCTCTGAAGGTTTTTCCAAGTCCCTTTACATTCTTTATATTTTTGTCCAAAGAAAGCTGATTTTCTACCATGAAGTCGTGGAGGGTACCAAAGCACTCCATTTGATTGCTAATTAAACACGTTTCCCAAAACATTTTTATGAACGACTTGATACATTCTTGCACAGTAAAAACATTAATATTTGACCCCTGAAGAGAGAGGTTTAAACTGTTCATGTTTGAGAAAATGTCTGCCAAATAGGCCAGAGCCTTAAGCCATATTTGATCTTGCATGCACTTTGCTTTGTGAAAGGGATGGTTGCTAAGAAAAATGAAAACTTCAGTGTTTAAGTTCAAACAATCTTGTAAGAGTTCTACCTCGAGATAACCACCTGACTTCAGTGTGAGACAATAAACAGTTGTAAATGCTACTCCTTTCCTCACAAAGTGCTGCAGAAATCCACCGTTACAGAAATATTTTGGTAAACCCCTTGGAAAATTTTGTGAGCCCCTAAGGGGTTCGCGAACCACAGTTTAGGAATTGCTAGCCTAGAGGATACACTTTCATACAAATGATGGCAAACCAAGATAGATAAAAAAGATGGAGGAGAAAAAACAATGGGACCGACCTATCAATTGTACATTCCTGTACTCTAATGAATTTCCTAGATGTTAACAGAGGAATTGAATACCTATTATATAGCGCTAAGAGTATTACTAGGCTAATATTTCTAATACTGCAGGGTTTTAATACTTACTCTTTTTTTTTTAATGTAGATACCATGTGGTATTAATATCCTAGTAAAAGTTTATTTAAACTATTAATTTCCAGCCTACACAATTATAATTTTTGGTGATGGTGTGTGTTATTTAATTTGTCTAAGGTTTTAACTAGAACTATGAGTTGTTTGAAGGATATAAATCAGGGATGGAAAAACCTGTGACCTTTTGATGTGTTTGGGTGTGGCCTTTTTGCATACTCTGTCAATTTATGTATCTTCATTGTTTATAAGTTATACATTCTCAAATTCAAAGTGTATTCCTACACTATAATAAAATGAAGTTTTTTGTTAACTGTTGAGATGTTAAGTTTGTAGAACTCCAATCTTGAGTGATTTTTCTATTAAATTGTATAATACTTTATTACATTCCAATATATATTTTTAGGCCTGCTTGTGTACAATAGATATCTACAGATGAAGTTAAAAATTTATCAAGATCTCTGGAGAACAAGCTCGAGAAAAAGTGAAAAAATTGTTTGTCAAATCTCTTATAATTTATATATATTTTTTTTAAAAAAGTGTTCTTCTCTGAATGTATAGTAAATATAAAATAAAACAAAATTTGTCCTTTTTAACTAAAAAGAAAAAAGGTTAACTAAGACACCATTCGCTCATTTATGGGTTACTTAGAAAACATTGGCTGATATTTAGCTGAATTACATCTTTATAATTGTGGGAATATTTCCTGTACATGAAATGTGTGGCCTTGTGAGGAATCTGTGAAGAACCCCCCTAATGACAAAATTTTGCCCACCCTTGATATAAATTAAGTGAAGTATTTAGTTCATGGGGAAAACATTACCTTAATAAGTTCAGTCATGTGATGTACTTACTTTGTGTTCAAAAAAGGAACTGTGGAATTGTGTTGAGCTTCCAGATATTGAAGACATGTATATAGTTTTGTTATTGTTCATGTTATGAACAGTAACTCTTTCATGGTGTGGAAATCCCAGATGTCTGGAATCAAAACCACAAAATATATTTAATAGAAAATTATATTTATCTATTCACCCAGCAAATTAACAATACCCTATTATAGATGTCTGGCTAGAATTGTGACTAAATTTATCAAGTCTATAGAAGTAAATGATAAGCCTATTTCCCGGGAAAATATTGACATCTCAAAACAAGTAGACTTTTATTGACTTCTAAAACTTTTTTTAGCATATCTAACTACTTGTTCAGATTTTACACATATTTACTAATTATGCTAATGAGTTAGGGATGAGGAAGGTTGAATTTAGATTAAGTGTAGCCACATTTGCATGGAGGTTGAGTGGAAAACCATTTTGTAAAAAAAACTGTGTATACCCTACCGAAATTCGAATCCTGATTTTCCAGTAATTGACAGTCTAGTATAACATGAGAGTGATGATGTAAATCATGCAGCCACCGAAGCAGGTTAAGACATTGTTAAAAACAGTCTACTCTCATTTTAAACCTTTACAAAATATGAGTCCCTATCATAGAATAATAATAAATGGTGAGTTACTCAAATTTTAGAATAAAATTTCAGCATGGTTCTTAATTTTCTTGGTAAAAAAAAATTCTTAATTTTTAAGGATTTTCCTACGGTTGTGAAATGTTGTACAAATAGTTAAAAAGGATTTTTTTTTTCCTTTGCAACAACAAGTGTGCTGAAAATGTTACCAAATTTTAGTACATTATTATTTAGGATTTCAACTCAATACCTAGGCTATTAAATTTTTTTCATCTTATACAATTCAAATCACCTAAAACTTCCATTATGTTTAAATCCCCTTAAATAATATCTAGAGAGACTTTAAGTGAAAATAAAATCCTTACCAGCTCCTGTTGTTATACTCCACCATGAACCACCACAGATAGGACCTGCCATCAGGCATCCCCTTCCCACCAAATCAAGAATTCTTAATTTACAGACCTAGAATTACTTACCTGGTCACACCTTATGTTTAAAAGTTTGGCTCAGAAATACATTATTTCCCTTGTGTTTTGTACTCAGCCATGGGCAGAGAGTATACACATTAAACAGGAGATCACATGCACCTCCTCACAATGACAACACAAAAAAATATTGTGGGATTTAGGTAGAAAAAAACTTTGATAAAATACAAACAATTATATTTTGGGACTAACCATGATTTTATTTCAATATATTATGAGTATTATTTTGTTGGTATATGACACAAGTGACACCTAAAGATAATATTACTTGATGTATTACAATTATTTTAGTATATTTTGTAAATGTGAAAAATTGTCTTCCTATCTAAAACTGAACCCCACCGCAAACAAGATGCATGCTAACCACTCGACAAGACATGTTGGCATTTATGTTAATTCTAAATATGTTTAATACAAAAGTGAGATCAGTAAAGTATGTGTTGTTTGGTCGCATGTGTATTATCTTTGAATAAAGGCTCTTAATATTTATAATTTTCTGAATCCTAACTTTTAAAAAACAGATGAAATCAATACCAGTGTGTAGTTCCTAGTTTCAGCCATCCAAGGAGCATTCAAATATTTGACAGCGAGGCCTTATCTTAGGATGGTGCTACAGGCTTACTTTCCTTACCCAATTTTATCACTGTGTGTCCAGTAGAAAAATCAGCTGAGCAAGGTTTGGCAGACCTCGAGGGACCAGACAGATAAGGCCAATTGGAACCACAAAGAACATGTTGAACCCTATTCTTAACCCAAAACCTAACAAGTAGGCTCCAAAAATAAAATAAAAACTAATAAAAATGGCAATAGGAGTGAGTTGTGTGAGTTATAAAAAATATTGAAAATCTGAGTACAACAACTGTACCCAGAACACGCAACTTAATCCAGTTGCGGACTATACCTGACGGTCAGCCTCAACAATGGTTAAATGTACACCTGAACCACCCACCACAAACAAAAACCTCTTAAAAGTTGGGAAGTTATAAAACCTAAGGATATATAAGTAATAGTAAAGTAGCATAAATCGAGAAGTCAACAGAATTGATCATTTATTAAAAGAATGAACTTAATATTTGCAACATGTCAAATAAGGAAGAAGTCCTTATTTGAATTGATAATGTACAAAAATCGTGCTCATCATGACACAATAGTTTAGCTTGAAGAAAGCAACAATATATTAACAATTAAATTCTTGATCTTGGTTAACAATATCATACCTGAATGTCATTGTTTATTCCAATCAGTCTCCAAAGACTGTAAATACAAAACCTTCATCTTAAAATTCCTCAGGAATCCTCATTTTATAACGATAACAATAATTTGACTTGAGTAATGCCCGTAACTTTCAAAACAAATTTCGTAGTGATAAAAATGAAAAGTACTATACTGGCTCATCATATATATAAAAATTATATAATATCAATAAACTTTAATATCAATCCTGAAATTAACCAACAATATATTTGCTAACCCTGGTAAAAGAATTGTGTTCAACAATCAAAATTACTATAAAGTTTTCCAACCATCTCATCACTAGCGCTGTCCTACAATTAGCGCCCACCTCATAACTATAACCTTACTACTTAGAACTCAAGGTTAACCACAAGATTAATTCAAGTTAATAAATATTTCCAAGACCTAATATTTAATAAACATTTCCAAGATTTAATATTTAACCGAGCAAACCAAATTTGACTATTACTCAAAAGGTTTGAGATAAATAAACAATGAATAGGCCAAAGCATTTAATATCCCTATATTTAAATTATCTAAAGTCTCTGCTTAATCATGTGTGACCAAAGTCCAATCATTTCAATAAAAGAAAAGAAATAACATTATATCTAAAGAGAATTTAGAAGACAGAAAGTAAATAAATACGCCGAAAGAAAATTTTGCTTACATTTTATAAATAATAACCGAAGCCTCAGCCTCATCCAACTATTACCGAAGCATGTCCAAGAGTGCTCTATCATTTTCAAAACCAGTCTTATATATCATTCGGCACAACTCACGAAACACCGAATGAAGGGACCACACAGGGGAGGAGTGATAATCCAAAGAAAATAAACAAGGGGAGTAATCCACATGCGATGGAATCTTCCATACGTTTCTAGACCACTTGGGACCAGCCTGGACACTGGGGTGACCCGGGTTTTTTGTACATGAACATTGGGGCGGCGCCGGCTCAGTCTATCGTGGCATGTTGTTAGAAGCCGGGCACGTTATTTGTGGCTGGGAGTGTGGTGTCCATAGCTGGCTCAACTGGGGTCGACATCCGTGCAATGGGGTAAGTACTCTGTTTTATGACTCAGATGTTTGTACTTGTAGCAAATGTTACAATGTGGTTGGTCAGATGGTCAAAGAATATAGAAACTAGGTCTGCTAGGATATTCTAGAGAGCTTATGTGTACAGGACAGTTACTTATGGCAGATTAAGGGTCTTTACATACGGGGTCACCATGGCTGCACTACCGCTTAGTTTGGTGGCGTTTTCTCCTGGAAGCGTGAATGCTTTTGTTATGCCACCAGCCAGTCTCAAAGTTGAGTTGAAAGAGACAGGTCCCTGTGTTTCTCTGTTATTACGTTTACATGAATGCTGTAAAAAGGGGAGATTTTGGATACACCCAATTTTACATGACAGATCAATGAAGGATATTTTTTAAACTTTGAACAGTGAGCTTCAACAGAATCCTGACAGGTTTTTCCTTTTTACGAGCATTAATATTGCATATTTTGATGAATTTTTATGATGTTTAAAAGGAAAATTGACTGGTGTGAACACCAACATAAGATACAGCATACCACCGGACGAAAATCAATCCTTGATTGAACTTCCAGTATGAAACTTTCTGTGTCAAAGCTACTTGTTTGTTGTTTTGGTACTTATTTAAAAAAAATACGAACACACACACGTCTGGCTGCACCCAACGATTGCGTCTTGTGTGAAGACCTTATCAAACAACGAAATTATGTGTTGGCGCTGCCAGCCTGGCTGCTCGCAAAATCGCATCTACCCACCACAACTATTTTGGCAGCGCCTCTGACAGCGCTGCCACCAACATGTGTAAAGGTCCATATCATACAATGCAAACATGTGGTGGCACAGCCATGGTGGTTCCGTGTGTAAGGACCCTAAGAGGAGATGCACCAAGGTTGCATTTTGTAGGATGGAACATGGAGGTCAACCACGATCAGATTTGAATTTGGAAGTGCAATTAGTACTTTCTCTCCCTCTTGTCACATGTCAGGATGATATTCTTTCTATTCATGCTTGTACATTCTGTTTCTTGTTTTTCCAGGACAATTTGGATATTGTTTTCTATCGAACACGCTGCCCAGCTAGTGAATTTTATAAAATATATTTATAATGCTACTTCCAATTGGATATTGTTTTCTATCGGACACGCTGCCCAGCTAGTGAATTTTATAAAATATATTTATAATGCTACTTCCAGTTTGTATATATATTAAATTGATGTTTGTATGTACTCTAGCCCATCAAGTTCCACAATATCTTCAGGTCTATACAAACTCTAAGTTGGTCAAAGGTCAAACAATCTACCAGGATCTAGAGTCATGCAAAAAGAAATGGAAAAAGTGTACCCAAGTCAAACAGAGGTGGTGCACACTTAGTCACTTCTTCCATCGCACAAACATAATTCCCAGGAGAATTTTATGATTTTAATTGTGTGACATAAGCATTTTGGATAAGCAATCCCACATCTCATATAAAAATCTTGAAACCTCTTGAATTTACATGCAAGAAGATATTGGGTTTATCTATGAAGCTTAGTTTTCTATCAGTGTTAATAGTTAGGTTAATTGGTCACATTGCAAAAAGAATACTCTTCTGATAGTCTTACCTGCTTTTATGAATATTTCTCTAAGCAAGAATAAATAAGTGGAATTAAATAGCACCTTGTGTTTTTAAAGTACGGAATGTGAGAGTTATTTAAGTTAGACAGCTTTTGAATAATACATAGACAATCAGATCCTAAATTGCATTTGGAAACATCTGACCTAATTAGAAGAGATCTTGGTGGATATTGATTGCAGTGACCTAAAAATGAATTTGTCTCTAGATATATTTATGCACAATAAAGTGTTGTTGTCAGTCACTATTGAATTATTTCATTTAATTTACATCCTAGATTTGTTGGCTTCTTCAGGAAAATATAATCACTGGAAAAGATTTGTGTGAAGAACCAAAGAAAGATTTTAAAGATCTATACTAGAATGATGAATTTTATCTCTTATATTCCTAAACCATATCACCCATAACTAAATCATTTGGATATGATTAAAGAGAGCCTGACTTTATTCACCCACCCCATATTCAAACTTATAGATGTAGGGTAATGATATTTAATTTATATAATCATAAGATTACTTAAGTCTTTCTGTTCTAAGTATTTTTTTGGGGTAGGACTTAAACAATCAGCTTTTGTGTCAATGGAAATAGATTTTGTTGAAGATAAATTGGACACAAACTAATAAGTATATTAAATATTTTTAAGAGAGAGGCTTGTTTTCATAGCTAAAATTTTATTCCTTTGCCATTTATTTTGGATGATAAAATCATACCTCCTTTTCTGTTGAGGCTTTTTTTCTAGGAAAAGGATATATGATTAGTACATTCGGGCATCCCTAGAGAAATGGTACATTAGTACTGATGAGATAATGGTGAGGTAGTGGAACCAGTGGAAACACAACTAACTTAAGCCTAATTAACCAAGCCCTGGTGACCCTTTTGGGGAAACTATTCAAGGTACCATCCGAGAATCAAACCCAGGACCCCTAGGCTCATAGCCAGATGCAATTACAACCACACCACAGGGACGGTTTAAGTATGACATGCAAAATGTGGACTCAAATTAAATTTTGAAAAAAAAACCATTTCAATCTTATGGAATAGTCCTTGAGCTATAAGTAATTGATATATGTATCTAATATCTTAATAGTAGGTCAGTTGGTTTATTGAAATGGGTTCTCAAACATTGCTACATTTTAGAGTCTTTGTTATTTTGGATCATTATTGTGCATTATTAGCCATACCATACTCATTTATTTATTTTATTTATTCAGTGCTGGAATTGTGTACCTGTTCACTAGGTACAACGTAATTACTTCCTTCTCTTGGGGGAGCAGACACTCAACGGTCCCTTGTATACAACTAAAGGACGCCTTCTTAGCAATAAACATTGAATATATCATATGTATTTAGATTGTGACAATAATCCATTACAAGAAGGAAGAAATTGTTCGGTAACAATTGTATTATTATAGTTATACTAAGTTATGGCACTTTTTTTTTAATACAATAATCAAAACTGTGGATATTTAACGTGCGATAAATGTTTTAAGTTTTGCTCTCTAGCAGTGCCAGACAGAGTTACTGTTTCTATATTTTATAGTACCTAACAGCCTATTTGGGTTACTCACGAAATTGATTCAAGGAAATCTCTTTCATTTGTTGCTTTATTTGAAAAACAAATTTATAGTATTAATATGACAGTTGCTTGATCAAAACTTTATTTTGGTTAACATTTCAGAAGTTTTTGTTTCTCATAAATAAATAGAAAAATATATATATTTTTTTATTTCTCTGCTCTGACACAACAATGTGATGTTTCTGGGCTAGATCCAGAAGTAGCTACCACAAGTGTTTCAAGTGCCGCCACTCAAATTAAGATGTTAAGGGTGCACTTGATTTTAAATACATCCATTATAAATGCCACTAACCTTTGTTGAAAGTCCAAGACATCTGGGTCAAATCTAAGCTGTGTACTTTGCTTGTAGGCTGTTCTTCCATCAACTAGTTTAGGTATCTGTATTCTGGGGGGAAAACAAGCAGATTTATACTAATCATATATCTACAATAACAATGATAAATTTAATATTTCTCAAACAAGACTATACGATATTAAAGCAATTTTTGTTGTTAAATCAAGTAGTCCTTAGTGAAGTAAGTACAGTTAAATGGGATAAGGTTGTGTTGTGTATTTTATCTTAAATCGGTAAAAGTTTGGTTAAAATCAGGAAAGTTTGGTTAGGGTTTAGGAAAGTTTAACCCAAATTTATTAAGTTTGGTTAAAATCAATTATATTTAACTAATTTCAGTAAAGGGTGATAGGATTAGGTTTTTCACATTTGTTTCAAAGAGACTATGAGAGGAATTTGTTTTATTGAATTGGATCTGCTTACTAATAGTCCCAACTATGATAAAAATAATTACAAAATCAATAAAACAATTTAGCAGTCATTATTTTAAATTATTTGAGGTATATAACCTGCACTTTCTGAACCAACTGATCATATCAGCACATGAGAATTTATATTAGCAAAGTGAAAGGGCCCATCAATTTTGTCGGTAAAGGTATTTACATATATTTTCCAAAGTTATTTTTCATGTCACAATTGACATTAAACTGATGATGGATTTACTTCCACTATAAAGGAAGTGGTGCTACAAATTGTGATTTTTCAAGAAAAATCTGTTGACCCGGCTGGGTTTGAACCCATGAACATCGGGTCCTGAGGCGAGCACTTTACCCCAAGACCATCGAGGTCAACCATTTATTTATAAATTGAGTGAGTTAATGGGGGGAAAACCGAAATTTTAACCAATGAGCTGAAAAACCCATTTTAAAATAGCAAAAAATGTAAGAATAAAATAATGGAATGTGGCATTTAAAAGAAGCATTGTATTTAATTTATATTGATATAAACATTTATATTAAAATAGCTAAAGCTAAAAGCAAATATACTTATAATGTAGAGATTTATAATGAAGATACAGTCAAAAGTAATGACCGTGTCAAGCAAAGGTTACACATTAATAAGGGTTCTTGCTTTGAAAAGAATGAACATGTGTACTGTGACATGTTCTTTCTATAGATTGCAACTGAATCAAGTTGGCACAGGTATCTAATGTTGATATAGTACTGCCTTCATGTCCTTCTTTTCAATTCAGTGATTTGTTTCCTGGCATCTTGGTTAGTCACTCGCTTAGGTAGATAATCTTCATTTTCTTGGTCTTCTGGTATTCGTCTTTTGCCAAAATATGTTCAGAAATCATTTCCTCGTCTTAATTTCCATCTTAGCACTGACAGCATGGGCATCCATAGATGGATGATAAGGAGAGTTTCAGCCTCCCTTATCACGCTACAATATTTACCATTCTTTTATTAATCTTAACAAAAAATCAAAATTGTGTGTTTGGGATTTGGCTGTTATTTGCTATTAAAAACTTTTAATCATCAATATTAAAGTTAACAGAGATAAAAATGATAAAATGTAGCTTTCCTTCCAATCCCTCTTCAAAATCTTTCTTTTCATTTTATTCATTTCAATAAACTTGTGAAAAATATAATGCTTCTTTTCAATGGGTTCTGATACATTCTTTTTTTGTGCAGAAATTGGTTCATGAAACTCATAGTTCAGATTTATGGTTAGGTTAGATGCTATAAAACTATCTCCCACAAGGTTGAATCCCTGAAATTTCCTCTTGGGTGGGATAGGGGGTGTCCAACACCCTCCATAAATGGGACTCCAATCAACCCCTCTTTGGAAAACCCACATGTGTGACTTCGGTTGAAGGTGATCATCAATTCAAATACCACGACATATAACAAATGCAACAAAACTACCCTTCAGCACAACTTTGCAATAGCTGACTTGGCTGTCGCCACATGAAACCAGTCTCATTGCCAGGCTTGATAGACCTCAAGTGTGGCACTATACTAAATACAGGATGACACCTCCCTAAACTCAATGGAATGAGCCAGTTTCACAGATGAAACTGACCATTCAATTCTGATTTAGATAGGTGTCATCCTGTATTTAGTATAGTTCCACACTTGAGGTGTACTATCTGACTTTGAAAGTGGCTCTGTTTCGGGCATGTGTACTATCTACACACAGTTTATTGTTCCACCACAGCCTTTAGTGCCCCAATTAAATGGAAAGATGTCTCAAATAAGCGGAAAAAATTCAGGTTAAATACTTGTTTTGTTTTTGTTCTTCAAATTTTGTCTCAAATAAATGGCTTCTCCCAATTAATTGGTACTCCAATTAACCAAAATCAAGTGTAAAGAATTTAAAACCATCCTTATTTTCTTGAGTAGTTTGTTAGGAAGGAGCAGAGGTGGCAAATGAGTAATATTCACAGACAAGAGAGCAAAACTTTCATTATTACAGGCCATTCCCAAGTTTTGTCAGTTCATCCAACAGCTTAAAACTGTACTCCTAAGCAGATTGGCAGGAGCA
Source organism: Timema californicum (assembly GCA_902141385.1). Taxonomy (NCBI): domain Eukaryota; kingdom Metazoa; phylum Arthropoda; class Insecta; order Phasmatodea; family Timematidae; genus Timema; species Timema californicum. The sequence goes on from CABFOW010000969.1 coordinate 63,171, forward strand.
GGTTTAAGTCCTAGGTGGGGACAATAGACATTAGTAGTACTGTACCTTACTACCTTACCTTATTTATAAAGCTAATTTTGCAAATTTAAATGTAGCACATAGATAGACAATAGTGAAAAGTGACTGAAAATTATATTTAGATTGACATACTTGTCATCAGTGACCATGCAGAATATATTAGATGACTGAATTGTATCCATTCAGACATTTGTTAAACACATACCACAAATAAAAAATCTGATTTGTATCCATTCTCATAATATCCACAAAATCCTGAACTGTATCAATTCAGAATGGTCTCCATTAATACAGTTTTTAAATAAACGACTTTAACAAAAATCGTGATTTGTATCCACTGTAATTATTTGCATTATATCCACAAAATCCTGATTTGTTTCATTCAGACATTTTCTTAAACAAGCACCACAAATAAAAAGTCTGATTTGTATCATTTTCATAATATCCACAAAATCTTGAATTGTATCCATCCAATTGTGGTGTCACTTGTCTGATCGATGGCAGCAGCAAAGACTTTCATTAATTCATTCTGTGCTTACTGGAGAGCAGCACTCTTTCTATTTTAATATAAAAAGTATATTTTTTTACTTATCGTCTTATTACTTTAAAATCTAAACATGGATTTAAAATTATTAGGCTTATGTTTATAAACATTACATAATATACCTGTGTATAAGGTGAGTGTTTTATACACAATGGGATATATATTTATTATATAATTTATATATAAATAGCCCTAGTATCATCTTGTTGCTGACCCTGTATTTAAATACTATATTATGAGTTTATGACAAATTGACAGCATTAATTACTTTAACAACGCCATTTTATTAAACTTTTGCACACGCGAAACTATCACCCACTCTAAGCAAAGATTCAAGTAGGTTACATCTCACACGGGGAATGGCAATGAAGAAACATAGTTTTTGTAATTGTATGCTTTTAATCTTCATAGATGTGTGTTAAGTGTCATATCCTATTATCTACAGATAATTTCATCAGTTTATAACGTAGGGCTACTAGGGTTGAAGATGGATTAAGAAATCTTATTTATAGGCTATCATACTCAACTTGAACACAGGCCAACGTTTTATCAGTGCTTTGTCATCATATGACAAGTTTTATATTTTTTTCCATCTCTATACACAGAAGCAAAACAAATCTCTAATGATAGCAAAATTAATATTGTAAAATAAATTATATATAAACCAAACAAATCAACAAAACTCCCATCGACACAGAACATTATTATCTATAACATGAATATTCAAAGAATGTCACAACATGGCAACAAAGTATTTAATAAGCAATAGTTATAGTTTTTAATACTATAAACAAACCCACCAGAACAAAACTTAACCTTTCAGGCGTCAACACATTTTCATGAAATTTCGGGAGCCCAAAATATTAAATTTTTCAAACTATTCAAAATATTAATTCATTTTAGGAAAGTCTTCCCTATGTACAAATGTTAAATTAGATCATAGTTATTTTTAAAAATCATTAATTTGTAAAGTATCCTTATATAATTCTTTTAAAAGAAACAAGAATAACTGCTGCTGCTATCTATCAGACAAGTGGCACCGCAATCAAATGGATACAAATCAGAATGGATATAATTCAGGATTTTGTGGATAATATGAGAATGGAGACAAATCAGACTTTTTATTTGTGGTGCTTTTTTAAGAAAATCTCTGAATGAAGACAATTCAAAATGGATACAATCCAGAATTTTGTGGATATAATGTAAATAATTACTGTGGATATAAAACAGGATATTTTGTTAAAGTTGTTTATTTAAAAACTGTCTGAATTGAGACCATTCAAATGGATACAATTCAGGATTTTGTGGATATTACGAGAATGAATACAAATCAGGCTTTTTATTTGTACGGTGCTTGTTTAAGAAATGTCTGAATGGATACAATTCAGCTTCCCCGAATAAACATCAAGTTTGCTTGATCTGGTAACCTGACAATGGGAAGGCTAGGGTTTGAATTCTGGCCAGTGTAATGAGGTTGAGTCTCATTATTCCTCTACACAAATTCAGGTATATTTCCATTCAATTCTAGTTTCCTCATCCCTACTAAAATAGTGCAATTAAATTTTAATATCCCGGACAAGTAGTAGGATGCAGAGCAAAGAATGAACTTATTTATTTGTCTTTAAATGAGCTCTCAGGATGTTCAGTTTGTCAACCCAATGAGCGAATAAATTGACTGCTTTATCATATAATATTTAATGTTAGCACGTAGAGTGGATGTTGATTTTTTTAAATTAGCAAGAGTATGTATTGCTAGTGTCAAAGAGATTGGGAGGTTTGAATCCTGACAATAGCAGAGTGTGACAGTTTTAAGAGTTTTAAGAGTTTACCTTAAAATTGAGGTGAAAGTTATCAAGATGACTTTAAAAGAATACAAACCTTGCATCATAAGTTTCAGCATTCAAAAATACTTAGTTAAAAGATGAAATTGGCTGATTTAAGACGATGTTTCATATGAATTGTTGCAGTTCTGCTATCAAAGTAAATAGTTTCTCAATGTTTTCTATATGTTTCCTGGTTTTTAAAAATGTGGAGAAACAATTTGTAAACAAGGGAACCATATTGTTTGCACACAGTTAAACAAATATTGTTTCTCGACCATAGTTTAGTGAGTACAAGATGTCTGCCAATGAGGATGCTATGGCTTGAGCTTTGAACATAATTAAAGACTATTCAAGAATACATAGAACAAGAAAATAGTGACTAGTTTGTATAGTGCTTTAAAAGGTTCATAGTATGCAAATAAGCTATAATATGCAAATAAGCTTCTGAGAGAACCGAACCTTGAAGACAGTGCAGTTGTTTTAGGAAATTCACTCCCATTTCTCCTGCAAATTTTGAAGTTATTTTACAAATGGTTTGTCCCAGGATAGTGAATGAATAGCCTGGGTTGTTTGTTGTCGACAATGTTGCCAAACCCATTCAAATAAACTGTTTCATGAAATCCATTTTAAATTAATGGCAAGAAACATTGTTTACTCTTCAGAAAGTACAAAGGAAACAGGAGAAAATATTTGTAGCTGTTTCCTAAAACACTAGAAGGCATTTAGGAAACAAGAGCAGCATATTTGCAAACAATATTTCCAGGTAAAATGTTTCCAACTGAGTCCTAGACTTTAGAGCTAGCATTTACATCAGAAATGTTATTTTGAGAGGCCAATTCTTTCTCTTCAAGTAGGCAAAACTCTTTATAGCTATTTGGGTGGGTGGGAACAATGGGGGATAGATTTAGAGCCACCCCCTAGCCTGGGCAGAAAAAAATTATTTCATGAAAATAGCGTAGTGAAAAAAGTCCATTTAAAAATCGCTATTAGGAAGAGTCTCTTATCATAAATGCGTACAAGAAAAATGTCCACACAAAAAAATGCCCATTCATACAAACACCTATACAGAAAAATGCCCATACAGACAAAGGCTCCCACTTCACTAATAATGTATGACCCTATAATAATGATCTGTATAACCCTCACACAGTTGATGATGACTCTCGACAGGGCTTGTGTTTCTTGCAGGAATATAAAGAATAACTGTGCGCACTTCACAAATGGTAAGATCATTGATGGTAGCACTCATTTTAAATCGCTCACTACATAAAACAATCAACAATATACACTTAACAAAGTGAAAGCTGGAAAGTTAATTTAATCTAACGAAGACTAGCCTAACCAAATGCCTTGTGTGGTTTTTCCTGTACGAATATGACAGTGGGTGTGGTTATCTCTACGTACAATTTTTTGGGGGGATTTATTTCATTAGCACTTTTTTCCAGCTATAAAAAATGTGCAGCAATGGAAAAAATTGTTTTAATGTGTTCAGTAGATAGGTATCTGAAAATTATTATTATTAGCACCGCGTCTTACTACCCGTTCGGGTTATACGCACTTACGCTCATGTGTAATGGTAGTGTGATTGTGAGATGAAATGGAGGACCTACAGTTTAACGTGGAATCCGAACCACGGTGGAGGCCTGGAATTCCCCACATTCACAAGATGGCTTGTCAGAGGTTAAGGAAGGGTTTGGTTATCAGATAAATCTATGCCGGGACCGAGGATTGAACCGCGGCCGCCAGCATAGAAGTCTGACACCTTACCCCTAGACCACCAGGTCACCGGTATTTGAAAATGTTTTGTAAAAAAGAATTGTGTTTGCACTTGTTTTCTTTTATATCAGTAATCAGGCTGATCACTCAAACTCAGTTCTATAGTAAAATTCCATCATAATTCCCTAATTTCATTTTTTTAATCCCAATTTTTTTTAAAAGGTTATTCCTCAATTTGTGAGACTTTAAATAGTTGAGTCTGAATGAAAATATTTTGTTAAAGTGTGTTGAACACACTACCAAATTTAAGTAATTGGGCAAATATCATTAATAAGTATTTCTACTCCTTGTCTAGGTCAGTATATTATTGGAGCCCCACACAATTCATAGCAGATAGTCTCAATCATGCCTTTAAACATTTTAAATTACTTCAGGATGGGTCTTCATTAACAAAATAGATCCTAGCCGTCTCTTGTTGGAAGACTTCATCACAAGCCACCAAATATATAACCAATCCCTAATGCCTGAAAATAATAGTTTAAGATACAACCAGATTCTCTAAATCCCCTTAGCACCATTTTGAAGGTCTGGATTAAAAAAAGATTATTTCACTTGTGGGTAATCAGCCACCCACAAGTAAAGAGTAGTAAAGTTAAACAGTAGTATGCATACAAATTTGCTAATCCTAGTTAAATAAAAAGTCCCTGTTCCCCAAGTGAAAGCTGGGTCTAAGGACTCAGCCTGCGAAAATGCTTAACAAATGAAATGCTATTTATTAGAAATTACTCTCTTCTTTAAGATATTTAGTATGGTCCTCCCTCAGGAAATCATTTTAAATTTAGATACCCCTAAAAGTTATTTAGAGTGGTCCTCACTTTCGAATTCCTGACAAACGGCTAATTCAAGCACTTTTCCCAGATTTTTTCTTCGGTGCCCCAAATTCAAGCATAACTTATTCTCAGTTTTCCTGATTAAATATGAATCAGTGGTCCTTGTAATTTTTATTAATAATTTCTAATAAAGAAATATTTTGTCTTTCTAAAATCATATTTTATAAAAATTCACAATACAATATATCATTTATAACCATTCATCTTTAGAAAGACAATTGAAAACATTCATCCATTTTTTTGTTGTTCCATAGATATAAATGACTTTATGTTGGATTGTCACCTTTGCACATCATTGCCACAATAGTTTTTCAAATGTACAGTAGTATCACAATAATTCGATTATCCAACATTCCATTTAATCTGACACATCCTAATGGCGTGCAATTTACATTATTGTGCAGTATGCGCAAGAATATTATTTTCCTACTCCCATTGCTGCTTTGTCTGTCAGTGAGTCACATACCTCCATGGTTGTAGCTCTGTACGCCCGCCTTAGAGAATGTTTGCACTGTGTTCATTCATACTGTGATTGAGTTTTGCATTTTCCCATTAATGTACTTTTAAAGTAATTTTATATCCTAAATTTTGTTTACATAAAATAAAAGTGCTGTTATTTATTGCACTATAGTACTGTATTTTTACTCTAGAATAATTACTAGAAAACCTTATTTCATACTGATACTGCACTACTATTTACAGTAATTTGGATTTGTTTCTCTGCTCGTCCTCCTCCTCCTTCACCTGCTTTCGTATTATCAGACATTTCAATAATCCGACCACCTATCGGTCACGTTTAGGTCAGATTATTGAAACTCTACTGTATTTTGGCTACACAGGGTTTTTAATGAGTTGGAGAAACAAAAATTAGTGACTTTTTAGTGACCTTTTTTGACAAAAAAATGCCTTTGGTAAACGGTCAAACATTATACAATGTATATATAGGCATAATGCACTTGCAAGAACCATTAAACTTTAATTAGATGGTGAACGTTAACCTTTTCCTTGGTATCATGGTATAAATAATGAATTGCGGCTAGCGTATGGCATCATGGGTGGCTCGACATTCTACATGTGTTATGATGCATGGAAAAATCTAACAAAAATATTTTTGTGACTTTATAATAAAAATATTGAAAATTTGTGACTTTTCAGGGACTTTCGTGACCTTTTTTGCAATTATTCACTTTTCGGAACTTTCGGGACCCAGTAGATACCCTGTTATATTGGGGCTACCATAACTCGGCAACTATTGGTTAGAATATCTTAAAAGTTTTAACAAGATCATAAAACTATTCAAAGATACTATGCAATAAATCTTTTTAAAATCTAAATTGATGGGTTAAATGCGCTGAATGAGGTAACATGAGGTACCTTAAGTCTGACATGAAACCTAAAGTAAAGTTCGTTCATGGTAGGAGTTTACCTCTGAAAGGCCTTTTTCCCTACCAGAAATCTATTATATAGTAGGATATTGGTAGGAAAAAAGACCTTTCAGAGGTAAACTCCTACCGTGAATGAAGTATAGGTGCCTTCATGAATATTTACTAACGTGTAACCTAGGTACATGAGTGGTTCTCACTCTGTTGAGCTATAAATGTAGGCATCAGGGGAGAGGGGTTTTCATCCCTATTCCCTTGAAACACACAAACAAATGATGACTAGTATAAAAGGAATGTTTATTTGCATGCAACCTAGGTACCTGCAGGAATATTGACTAGCCTGTAACTTAGGTACCATAAGCTATGTTTATTTGCATGTAGCCTAGGTACCTCCAGGAATGTTGACCAACATGTAGCTTAGGTAACATAAGGAATGTCTATGTGAATATAGCCTAGGTACTTGCGGAATGTTGACTAACATATAACTTAGGTTCCTGCAGGAATAGTTGACTATCATATAACTGAGGTGCCAAAATGATTATTTATTGACATAAAACATAGGAGATAGTTTAAGAAACTCTATATATAAATAATAACAGTTTTAGCAAACCTTATAATAATAATAAATATATAAATTTAATAATGAACCTAGTTTGAGTCAGACTTTTGTCCAAATGGTATGTAGCAAATTAAATAATAATTTTAATTTTTAAGGATGAACCAAGTAATGATCATCATATAATTATTAAGGCTATAGAGAAATTTAAAATTAATTAAAACCGTTTGAGCACCAACTGTAAATCTTGAATGAATGAATGATACTTGCTAAACTTGAGTTGTTTCCAACTCTGCAGCAAAATGTTATTGTGAGAAATGGACCATGATTACCTGGCCACAGAGTCATCCCAGCTGATGGTAATTACTTGAAAAGATAAATTGATTTTAAGGGGAGGGAGTTGTGGGAGTAATACACACATGAATAACACACAAAAAAACACTAGGATGCTCCCACAAAAACAAGTCCCTCCAAGCATCTCACTAATAGACTTTTACTCGCGGAGTAAATTTAAGCAAGGCCTTGCTTGTTGACTGTTTGATGTCATTGTCATACATTTTTAATGATTAGTTGAAAGGTTTACAACACATCGCATGCTAGCCTCTACTTTTATTCCTCTTTTAAATCAATATTATGTGACCCAGAGAGCCATATCACCTATCACAATATGTAGACTAAACAAAATATATAAGATTACTGGATACCTAATTTAATCTAATTTTTTTTAAAGCTGTTTTGCAAATTAGTTAAGTTCCAAAAAGTAGCATTAGATAGTAAAGCAAATACCAAAACAATATACACATTTGATGCAAGAATAAAGGAACATGAAGGGTAGAGGTTTCATACTGAAAACAATTCTAAGTAAATTATTTTGCAAATGTAGCAAATCATTAGGGTTTTACACCTCGTTTTACTACTTTCAGGTTATACGCTTATGTACTAACTAGGCTAATGCTTTTAGGGATTAGTAAGGTTATATTTAAAGTAAGTGTACCCGCATTTCCATAAGAATAGAAAACCATTTTGGAAAACCACTCTCAGCACACCCAACCGAGATTTGAACCTTGTTCTTCCTGCTATTGGCCGTCTATCCTAATGCGAGAGAGTAGCACCTTAGACCTTGAGGTCACAAAAGCAAGTTTCATTTAATTAATATCTTCAACTTATCCTCCATATTTTAAAATACCCTATTACTTTAATTTGCCTTTTAATGGATTGATTTATGTTTAAAGATAAATTTGTGTATATAAGCAATTAAGTGAAGGTTGGCAAACTCAACGAGGGAATCGAAATCTGAGACCTTTAGATATGACAATCAATGCCTTAACTCTGAGCCATATTATTTGTTTCATACTTAGACACGCTCTAGCCTTATAGTTTTCTACAGTTCTACTTGAAATCCCTGTACACAACTTTTGTTTCCAAGCAGGGCTATATAATTATTAGGATTATACTTAAGTGGTATATGCCTCACAATTGTTTATTTTACTGCTGCCCAATGTACATCTACACAATTACCACGCCTTTATACCAAAATTGCTAGCACACTCTTAAATCAGATCTTTTCTATACCCTCATCACACATTCCGACTGTTGTCTCTCTCGCACAAGTCTACCAACCTCTTACAATCTCTTTATTGAATTTCAAACACTCGGCCACCCTGTAGTATGCAATGTCTTCAATAAAGTTTGTCACATGTTATAAATAAAATTAATACCAAAGCAATTTTATTTCAGTCCTTATCCAATAACTACATGGTAATGTACATTAAAAACATATCATGCAGACACCGCTATACTAATTACTTCAGTTTTGTTACAAAATCCTTTAGGTATTTAGGCACAAACCTTTCTCAACTAGGTTAAGACTTTGGGTGACAATGAATGATCTACTTCAGTTTCACTGTCATCAAAAAAATGGATTGATTTATGTTTAAAGATAAATTTGTGTATATAAGCAATTAAGTGAAGGTTGGCAAACTCAACGAGGGAATCGAACCTGAGACCTTTAGATATGACAATCAATGCCTTAACTCTGAGCTATATTATTTGTTTCATACTTAAGAGTCGCTCTGGCCTTAATAGTTTTCTACAGTTCTACTTGAAATCCCTGTACACAACGTTTGTTTCCAAGCAGGGCTATATAATTATTAGGATTATACTTAAGTGGTATATGCCTCACAATTGTTTATTTTACAGCTGCCCAATGTACATCTACACAATTACCACGTCTTTATACCAAAATTGTTAGCACACTCTGAAATCGGATATTTTCTATACCTTCATCACACATTCCGAATGTTGTCTCTCTCGCACAAGTCTACCAACCTCTTACAATCTCTTTATTGAATTTCACACACTCGGCCACCCTGTAGTATGCGATGTCTTCAATGAAGTTTGTCACATGTTATAAATAAAATTAATACCAAAGCAATTTTATTTCAGTCCTTATCCTATAACTACACGGTAATGTACATTAAAAACATATCATGCATACACCGCTATACTAATTACTTCAGTTTTGTTACAAAATCCTTTAGGTATTTAGGTACAAACCTTTCTCAACTAGGTTAAGACTTTGGGTGACAATGAATGATCTACTTCAGTTTCACTGTCATCAAAATGGTCTAAAAATGCTACAGCACTATCGAATTTTATTGAGTTTCAGATCAGACCTAGATGATCTAACATCTTATGGTTCATCGATCACAGATTCACTGTCAGCCATCTTGTTTTTTCTGCCCCACAATTTTAGTGAAACGTGGGCAGTAGTTGCATAGTGTTTTGTTTGACATATGCCTTAAGTTGACTCACTCGATATGTGTTGCCATCTGAGAAACCCTTAAATAGACAAAAGAGGACCTCTGTATTTAGGCTGTCTTTTTGTTGGTTCACCAGTATGCACTGGTGTATATTGCATCATCACCACTTCTCTGAGCTTGAACTTTGTATGTGCATACCTTTGGGTGTCAAAGTATGCTTTCTAACTATCGAATTTTGTTGAGTTTCAGATCAGACCTAGATGATCTAAAATCTTATGGTTCATCGATCACAGATTCACTGTCAGCCACCTTGTTTTTTCTGCCCCACAATTTTAGTGAAACGTGGGCAGTAGTCGTATAGTGTTTTGTTTGACTTCTGCCTTAAGTTGACTCACTTGATATGTGTTGCCATCTGAGAAACCCTTAAATAGACAAAAGAGGACCTCTGTATTTAGGCTGCCTTTTTGTTGGTTCACCAGTATGAACTGGTGTATATTGCATCATCACCACTTCTCTGAGCTTGAACTTTGTATGTGCATACCTTTGGGTGTCAAAGTATGCTTTCTAGGTGAGTTTGCTACTTGACTATCTTGTAGAGCACAACTTTTAGTATTTCTCCTGGAAGTCAGTATGTCAGTGAGACTCCTAAGTGTCCCATCATGGTGCCAAGGTCAATCAATACCCGTGAATTGTATTATCAAATGATGATGATGATATTATTGGTATCGAGGTGTGATTCACTCATTCTACCTGGCCATTGGCTTGGGATTGTCTTGCAGAGTTCAGTACATGGTATAGTCCATGCAAAACACAAAATTCTTCAAATACATGTGAGGGGAAACATGTTTCACGGTCACTGATTAATTTTTTCCGGTAGACCACGCTCATAAAAAAAACCATCAAGACAGTTCAATACACTTTTGATGGACATATCACGCAAAGCAGAGAAGTACACAAATATTTTCAGGTTATTCACAATTACCCTTTAAACTTCAAGGAAATGGTCCTAAATGATTGTTGTGCAATCTGAAAAGTCCAAGTACCAGGAGGCATTGGGTTGAGCAAACCTGCCTTTCGCCCACCTGGGAACTTACTCAGGAGTCAATCAAAGCACTGAGCTATATGATGCTTAACATATAATTTCATGCCAGAAAACCATAAGTTTTCCTTCATCTGAGCAACAGTACGGTCGACTGTGAGGTGTTCAAACAAGTCATTAAATTTCACAGTAAGGTTCTTTCTCATCATTTTAGGGACAACAAAAAGTTTGAATGAACACCAATTATGTTTTGCTAAATCTTACACACTTTCCCATTTAGCAATTATAATCAACCCACCTGGTTTTGCCCAGCTTTAGTTCTTTGTGGTTGAGGTTGAGTATAGCACATGATATCCCTCGATTCTGAATCAATATGTTGCATTGCTAGTACTTGGTCTTCAACAGATAGAGTTAAGAACACCTCACACCTATCACTAATCACTTCTGCCATAGTGTCTTGTTCACAACTCACTGATGCACGGCTCATAGCATTCACATCGGCTATCTTCTCAGATGAATATGTCTTAGCTCAAAATCATATTCTTGTAAAAAATTGTACCAACTAGAAATCTGTGGATTAGTCATTCACTTTCCATTCATGTAAACTAATTATTGACACTCAACCACCAATCTTGAAGACAGGTCGTAGTCTAATTAACCTTTATGACCCATGTTTGCCGAGGATTAGAATATCATTCAGGTAATACATCGCTATTGTATTCCGCACAGATCATATGTTATAACTAGGGGGCGGATTTTGCCCTAAATGCCTTTTTTATTCCTATGCTTTGAAAAGTAGACTTTTGGGGTGTAAGTTTATTTTTGATGATTGTGAATATAGTCTGATGACTTTTATAGTGCCTATAGATGCCTATTTCGGTGTTTAGAGCCTATTTTACAAATGGGCGCCTTAAAGTGCCTTTTTTCTATCTCTCTCTTCCTCA
>CABFOW010000969.1:74940-92043 GCA_902141385.1 Timema californicum
CCCTCGCCCCCTCCTTCACTGCTTAGGTCAGTCCACGTGGATACTCATGATAGGAAAGAAAAACCCATGTGTCCAGCGGTTTGATAGGTTAAAACTGGCCAGACTGTCGACAAAGATTTTCTTCTGACGCACAGCAGTGTCAGTTCATTCAGTGGTTGTGTATATTATGCTGTTGTTAGATGTGCATATCTGTTCATTAATATTTGTTTGTATTGGACTCAGTGTAAATTATTGAACTAAGTAGAAAATGCCCAAAGAGAAATTGTGTAAAAGTGTGCTAATCAAATAGTGGATTGGTGTTGATAGGAATTTCACAACGGATGGCAAAATGAATTTTTGTCAGTCATGTTCCAAAGAGGTAAGTTACCTTTTTAAAAGGGGAAAGAAAATTATTAATTTTGAAAGTCAAGGTTTTTATTAAATATTTTGGCTATAGTTTAAAATTAGACCATAATTATTTGCTATTGTTCAAACTAGGTTTCATTACTTACTGAAGGATTTCAACGACAAAGTGGAAATATTTATTAAAGCGTAACATAACTATCTTACAAAAAGAAATATTAGTTTTCTTGTTAGGTGATGCTTTGTTAATTTGTAGAATTCACATATATTATTGGATGAAAATTTCCATATATAATATTTAGGTAAAAATGCGAGAAGAAGTGTCACCTAGAACAACCCAAAACTACTGCAATACATATGAAGAATTCCAGAAAGAAAACAGGATCAAAACCATTTATTCCAAAAGTTAATGATGCAGATAAAACTCAAGAGCAATTTTTTACTGACTTGGGCTCTGCGATGGTAGCTGCAAGTATTCCTTGGAAGAAGCTGGAGAATCTAGATTCCAATTCTTTTATCAACAAATATGCCAACATGAAGATACCAGATGAATCAACTCTGAGGAAACACTACCTGCATTCAACTTATTTATCCGTAAGTTTTTACAATAGCAGTTTTTCTTTCTGATATTAAAAATATTAACTAAATGGTATTGATTTAAACTATTTACAATAAATATTCTTTTTATTTAGTTTAAGACAGTTGAAAAGATCCAAGAAGATATTGGAGAATCATACTTCTGGGCTGCTGTTGATGAAACCACTGGCACATGTAAAAAGCAATTTTGGAAATCTTCCTGGAGCAATCAGAGTTTTAGAGGTGAGGGACTTGCCTCTTATTAAAGCTGTGAAGATAATGCGGGGGATAGAAGAAAACCTGAATCAGGCTTCTGGCTCAGTTGGCACAGCCATCGTCAACAAATTTAACAGAGTATTGCAGCGAAACCCTGGGTGGAAAATGATGGCAAGTATTGCAGACATCTTGGAAGGACAAACTACATCACTCCTAGAAGTCAAGCTTAGCATCAGCTGAGATAGCGTGTCTGAAGTTTTTCTCGATGACTTCATGTGAAGTCGAGAGAAGTTTCTCACACTATAACAAACATTTTATCAGAAAATAGAACAAAATTTACACCTGAAAATATTGATAAGTATTTGGTAATTAACTCTAATAGTAATTAATTTGTGTTTATGGAAAGTGCAGGCTGGATTTTAAGAATGAATAATAAAAAAATGAGTGTTTTGGTTTCTTTTTTTGCATTGCTATGCCTATTTATGTCTATTTTTTCTTTTTAATGCCTATTTACTGCCTTTTTTTACTTTATAATGCCTATTTATGTGCCTATTTTTGAAATTTTTAGTGCCAATTTGCCTGCCTTTTATAATCATTTTAGTGCCTATAAATCCGCCCTCTAGTTATAACTAAGCTGGTCAAATCAAAGACCACCCTTTCAAATTGAACTGTTTCCTTTGATGTCACAAAAGTAGTCTTCTTCTTTGCCTCCTTTGTCAAAGAAATTTGAAATACCCATGAGCCATGTCAAGTACTGTGAACACCTTGGTTAATTCTTCTTCAAGAATGTAAAAGTTGAACATGTTTGTAAAAAATGTGTGATATTGCATTTCTTTTTTTTTCTTTTTTTTCTTTTTTGCACCACATCTTACTACCGGTTTACATCTGATTTTGAGTCAAGTCAGAAATAACAAAATTATCTCATATGCTGTGTTACTTTGGACAGTAACAATATAGCTTACTAATAAAAATATATTGTAAACTAAAAATGTTTAATTTGTGTTTCTGTCTAGGACTACTTTACTTTATATGTGCATTATTGTTTCCGGCCTGGGTTAGTCAAATTTTATTCAAGCTATATATTTTTGACTACCAGCTTGCTAGGCCTGTTGTAGCTTAATATGTCTTAACCTAACATAAGATTATGACAGGCAAAACACGCAGTCGTCAGCTGTTAATTTATCACTGTGAAAGGCTAAACCCACATTTTACTAAATTTTTTGGCCATGCCGGGAATCGAACTTGGGACTCTTAACTCAGTATAAAGACATGCTACCAACTGATATAAGGTGTTGGATTTTATAGGACTACTGGAGGGTTTTATTTAAATATTCTTTACTCACCTGACACCTGTCGAACTATGGAAATCCTACAAAATAAAAGAAAATGTGATTAAATACCATTTATCTTAGGCCACATCAATAAAAAAAGATAGTATATTAAACTTTAATAAGCTGTGCTGCATGATACAGGGTCTGGTTATTATTCATGAGGGACACACTTCCAAATTATACTATACCTTAATACCTTTTTTTCATGTATCTCATCTTAAATTACATCAGAATAAGACTACTTCTGTGGTGTGTGGCAGCTATATTTGTGTTTACAATTGTGAACCATTATCAATGTTTATAATTAAAACCAATGTTAGAAAAATAAGAATTAGAATTAAAACTACAAACCCTCATTTTATAGTGGCGAGTGATTGGAACCATTTATGTACTTAATCTGGTAAAGTAATGTGTAACACATATTCTTATACTTAAGAAGGTTACAAAATAAGTATTAATTTACAAATATTTTAAATATAAAACAGTATCTTTAAGAACAAAAATATTGCTAAAAAATAATATTGTTAAAACTAATTAATAAGATATATCATAAGAAAGGAAGTAATATATAAATGGTTAATCTTGAGTTAAAATTACTTCATAAGGATTTCAACATTTTTCAATGGTATTTATTTAATTGAAATATACTAAAATTATTTTTTAAACTTTTACTAAAACATATTTGTAAATGAAAATTAGGCTATGTCAATTGTTAGTATGGTGGGTTTATGTAGATGTGTTGTAATTTTCATTTTTCAGTTAAATAATATAAACTAGCCATTATCTTTTTTCAATGTTTGCTGCACAAATTATCATGCAGCATTAATTTTTACTTTGTATCGCTTAAAAGTCACATTTATTAATAACAGAAAATTTAATAATACCACCCCCAATGCTGGTTAATTCATAATGCCACTCGGCTGGTAAAATTTTCTAGGGAGAACACTTACCCCAGTCAATAGAAAAAAAATACAATTTGTATACAAAAAAAGCACAGAGTTTTGATATTTGAAAGAGTCAAGTAGTTACGAGTCCTAGATTATTTTCAGGGTTTTCAACGTTGACCCGCCGCCATTGACACCCCCATCTTTAAAAAAAATGGCAGTGAAAACTGATATTTTCACAGTATAATCTTTCTGCTCGATCCCATGATCAAAATATCCTTTATCAATGTCATAAAAGAGACCATTTCCAACAACTATTTGTTTAAAAATTTGTTTATGTTTGACGAAGAGTTTCAGTGGCGTAAAGAGAAAATCATTCCACAAATTTATGAAAACGCTTGTTTCTACCCAGTTTTTAAAGATACTATATTAATAATTGCATAGTGACTATTACAAACTATTTTACAATCGTTTACACATTACTACGAGACTCCATAGATCTCAGAAACATTGTAGGGTTTCAGCTCAGGTAGTCAGGTTCATTCCTAATTGTTTAGTGGTTGTAAAACCTTATCCCCTCCCCCTCACCCAAATTACTAAAATTCTGGCTGGTGTGCCTCTCAAACTTGGTTCAATTGGAATGTATTGTTCAATGTGTCTGCAGCTTATGACAGAGTAGTATGTTTCAATACGGCTACTTCCAAAGTTGATGTGCTAGAGAGAGGTGTAAAAACTCTTAGAGCATCTAGAGTAAAGATTAAAAAATTAAAAACTAATGCTTCTTGACAAACTTAAAAAAAGTGATCGTGCACAATGTGTTCCTAAAGTGTTAAAAATTGCATACGGTGGCTAATCATTGAGGTAGTGATGTGGTTCCACAGTACTTGCTGTCAGCCTCACTGTGATTTGTTACATTGTTTGTTTTCAATAACCATTGCTTCCTAGAGACATTGAAGAAATAACTGATGAATTTGTAAGAAAACAAAAAAAGCTTGTTTAGCCATACGATAGCCACTCTATGAAGTGCAGAAGCTATCAGTCCTAGACACTGCCTTGAGTGTAGCAGGGAACCACAACAATGAATGGGGTTGAATGATAGTTGGCCATACACAACATGTTTTGGATATAGTCACGGTGGACTTGAGTGACCTTGAGGGACTTCCCCCCTCTGCTCCTCCAGAGATGAGCTTGATGGGATGCACCCACGCTCATTTGAGTCTGGTGTATCTTCTGGGGTCCTCCAAATGTCTCACTCTTGCTACTTCTTTGACATTAGGAGGTAGTGTGCATTCCCATTGCTACTATGGAGCAGGATACAGTAAAATCATTCACATCCTCCAACCACATGGGCAAGAAAGAATGCCTGAACGATACATCCTTAAGGCTGCCTCTTTCAAATCTCATCTTAAATTACATCAGAATAAGACTACTTCTGTGGTGTGTGGCAGCTATATTTGTGTTTACAATTGTGAACCATTATCAATGTTTATAATTAAAACCAATGTTAGAAAAATAAGAATTAGAATTAAAACTACAAACCCTCATTTTATAGTGGCGAGTGATTGGAACCATTTATGTACTTAATCTGGTAAAGTAATGTGTAACACATATTCTTATACTTAAGAAGGTTACAAAATAAGTATTAATTTACAAATATTTTAAATATAAAACAGTATCTTTAAGAACAAAAATATTGCTAAAAAATAATATTGTTAAAACTAATTAATAAGATATATCATAAGAAAGGAAGTAATATATAAATGGTTAATCTTGAGTTAAAATTACTTCATAAGGATTTCAACATTTTTCAATGGTATTTATTTAATTGAAATATACTAAAATTATTTTTTAAACTTTTACTAAAACATATTTGTAAATGAAAATTAGGCTATGTCAATTGTTAGTATGGTGGGTTTATGTAGATGTGTTGTAATTTTCATTTTTCAGTTAAATAATATAAACTAGCCATTATCTTTTTTCAATGTTTGCTGCACAAATTATCATGCAGCATTAATTTTTACTTTGTATCGCTTAAAAGTCACATTTATTAATAACAGAAAATTTAATAATACCACCCCCAATGCTGGTTAATTCATAATGCCACTCGGCTGGTAAAATTTTCTAGGGAGAACACTTACCCCAGTCAATAGAAAAAAAATACAATTTGTATACAAAAAAAGCACAGAGTTTTGATATTTGAAAGAGTCAAGTAGTTACGAGTCCTAGATTATTTTCAGGGTTTTCAACGTTGACCCGCCGCCATTGACACCCCCATCTTTAAAAAAAATGGCAGTGAAAACTGATATTTTCACAGTATAATCTTTCTGCTCGATCCCATGATCAAAATATCCTTTATCAATGTCATAAAAGAGACCATTTCCAACAACTATTTGTTTAAAAATTTGTTTATGTTTGACGAAGAGTTTCAGTGGCGTAAAGAGAAAATCATTCCACAAATTTATGAAAACGCTTGTTTCTACCCAGTTTTTAAAGATACTATATTAATAATTGCATAGTGACTATTACAAACTATTTTACAATCGTTTACACATTACTACGAGACTCCATAGATCTCAGAAACATTGTAGGGTTTCAGCTCAGGTAGTCAGGTTCATTCCTAATTGTTTAGTGGTTGTAAAACCTTATCCCCTCCCCCTCACCCAAATTACTAAAATTCTGGCTGGTGTGCCTCTCAAACTTGGTTCAATTGGAATGTATTGTTCAATGTGTCTGCAGCTTATGACAGAGTAGTATGTTTCAATACGGCTACTTCCAAAGTTGATGTGCTAGAGAGAGGTGTAAAAACTCTTAGAGCATCTAGAGTAAAGATTAAAAAATTAAAAACTAATGCTTCTTGACAAACTTAAAAAAAGTGATCGTGCACAATGTGTTCCTAAAGTGTTAAAAATTGCATACGGTGGCTAATCATTGAGGTAGTGATGTGGTTCCACAGTACTTGCTGTCAGCCTCACTGTGATTTGTTACATTGTTTGTTTTCAATAACCATTGCTTCCTAGAGACATTGAAGAAATAACTGATGAATTTGTAAGAAAACAAAAAAAGCTTGTTTAGCCATACGATAGCCACTCTATGAAGTGCAGAAGCTATCAGTCCTAGACACTGCCTTGAGTGTAGCAGGGAACCACAACAATGAATGGGGTTGAATGATAGTTGGCCATACACAACATGTTTTGGATATAGTCACGGTGGACTTGAGTGACCTTGAGGGACTTCCCCCCTCTGCTCCTCCAGAGATGAGCTTGATGGGATGCACCCACGCTCATTTGAGTCTGGTGTATCTTCTGGGGTCCTCCAAATGTCTCACTCTTGCTACTTCTTTGACATTAGGAGGTAGTGTGCATTCCCATTGCTACTATGGAGCAGGATACAGTAAAATCATTCACATCCTCCAACCACATGGGCAAGAAAGAATGCCTGAACGATACATCCTTAAGGCTGCCTCTTTCAGTCGATAATCGGGAAGATGTTATTGGGTTCAAATATTTCTTTATGATTTTTTTGTTTGGATATAGTAGAAGGCCACTTTGACCAACTTGATAAAAAAGGGCATGTTCTTAAGAACTGTTCTGATGATTTTACGCCAAACTCAAATGTGCATGGATGCATCCCATCAAGCTTATCTCTGGAGGAGCATAATAGGTAAGTCCCTCAAGGCTACGTCCAGCCGCAGAGGAAGAACTAGCCCCCAATGAGGCTTAAGTAATCACCTTTTTTGAGGGGGAGGAATAGGAACGTGTTCAGTTGGCATCACTAGGGAAGAGTATGAGGCGCTATATGATCGGTGACAAGTGATGATCTGCGACAGTGTTGAATAATGAGATGCATTAGCAAAAAAAAATGTATTTAATAAGTATCTGGATTAAAGTTGGTATTGTTATATCAAACAAAGTATAAACTATTTGTGAAGTGTTAAATATCAAGTGTTTTGTTATCAAATTAAAAGGTCGTTTAACCATTTATCATGAAGCGTTAAATTTTTATTCAGAACATTACAAGAGGACAATGGAATTTCTTCTTAATTTAAATTCTTAGTAAGTATAGAAAGAATGAGAGAGAGTGGCCTATAGTATAAAAAACTCCATGGTGTGAGGCAGCAAGCGAGCTATACCAACATAGCAGCCGCCGCCATCAGCAATGATAGTGCCAACATTTGTGGATAAAGGGTTAAATGTGGTCAGCACAACGAGTTTTGGCCTTTAATCTCAGTTTTCTTAACTGGATCTGATACTTCTTTATTAAAGTAGCTTCTCATTTGGCCTCATGAGGGTTGAGTTTGACCCCGTTCCAGAACCAATGATTCACAAATAGATTTTGGAAGTGCTGAGGATCAAACCCGGAACTTCTGAATATGTTGCCAGAAACTCAGGTCACTAGATCACAGAGGTGTAGTGTAACACTAAATAATAATATTTTGTGTAGGTAGGTAAGTATATAATGTGCAAATATTTAAAAGAATTCTCAACTTTAGTGACAGCAAATATCTTAGCGTTTAGTGTATTTTATGTTGCCAATATTGTATCAGTGTTTCAGTTTGTTTAGTTCTTCATAGGCCTAGTGAATTAGGCCTATTCTAGCCATGTGTGTTTGCTCAATAGCCCTAATTGTATTCAGCAAATTTTTTGTTACTAAAATCCAACTTTTTATCTAACAAAATCCAATAATAATATTTAACTTAGCACAAATCAGGGTATCTGCCCATTAGGTAGCATACACCAATGGATAAGCATTACATTGTATGTCAAAATGTTTTTAAATGTGTTTAATGGGACTTACAAAGATTTATGGTTGTGGCCTTTTATTTTATCAAAAGAAGCTGTTTTCATTGTAGACTTAGACCCTTTTAACATAATGTTAAATGGTAGTGTTTTTACACCATAAACTATATTTTTCAAATGAGGGTAGGTAGGCCCTATGATTGCATTAAATACCCAAAAGCTAAAATGAAATCAAAGATAATATAGAGCTGGCCTATTGTGCCTAAATGCTTGGACAAGGTTAGGTTAAGTATGTTGGGTAAGAACCATAATAAGATTTATTAATTAATACTATTAAAATTAGGTAGCCTAACTATTTATCTCCAAAATAGAAAGAAAAAAAAATGCCATTTTATAAGCTACTAAATCTTTGTTCAAGGTTTACTCCCGATTCCCAGTTGGGATTTTATATGTGTGATGGTTTAATTTGTTATTTCATTAAAAGATTTTCAAGATTTTTGCAAAATACTTAAGATAAAAGAACAATTGTTATTACTTTGCAAGAGTTGTGTTTGCTACAAAAAGGAAATAGCTGTATTGTAGCCTAGACAATTTTTGCTTCTTTATAAAACAATATTTAGTTTGGGAGACAATACTGCAGACTGTTAATATCCTGTTTCTTAGATGAGTTAGCTAGTTTGTTTTATTTTGTCTTAAATATATTTTATATAGTACTTAACGATTTGCCATATTATTTTGTTTGTAAAAATAATTTAGAGTATTCATAGTTTGGTTATAAAAAACCATGTAGCCTATGAGTTTGACGCCCCTCTATAGTTTTTGTTCAATACCCGACCTATAATTTTAAAGAGCTTACCTTGTGAATAGATGGGGCTCTTGTAAATGGAACACCATCCACAATGTACCTTACTTCATTATTAGCTTGCATAAAACCTGGAATAAAAAGGCAAATATGAACTATAATCGGTCCCTTGTCAACTGCGACATGTAAAATAACCCTGCAAGCGTATGTCTGAAAATTAGTATACGAGTTAAACTGCTAAAATGATGAATTTAGGTTTTATGACATTACACATTGTATAATAAAAGTAATTCTTTGTAAAAAAAAACCACACAACTTCTAATATATCTACATGTTATATATTATAATGAATCAACAAATCATGGTATTTTTCAAATCTCTTTGAAGCACCGTGCAGACTCGGCCCTTTGGCTGGTTAGTGTCGCCTGCCCACACCATCTTGAAAGAAGCACATGTGCAGTAGGCTCTACTAGGGAGATCTTGAAAAGTGTTGTTTGTCTCTTGTTGCTTTCAGCACTGGATTTCAATGGGCAAGCGAGAAACAAGCCTCATCTATATAACCTACAGTAGCCCCATGGCTTCTTTGGTGCTGACTGACGGCTTTGAAAAGTTATCAGACCAAATTATGTATCCCTACGCCGAACCATAAAATCTGCAAAAACATGTGTTTAGCAGCTGTCACTTCTGAAGGTCTAAATTTAGGTATATACCTAAAGGTTGACTGTAAGAAGTCAGCTGTGAGCTACCAGTCAGCACCAAAGAAGTCATGGGGCTACTGTAGTACGCTCCATATCCATATAGTCCTTAACTCCTTAATGGTCCTTTCAATTTTAATCGCATCTACACAATCTCTATCCTTAATCACATGACAATGCCAACCAATTTAAAACTCAAGAGACTTCTTCCAAAAGAACACATCAAATTAAAATTGTCCACAGAAAGGAGCTAATCTCAGATAATCAATAAAAATAACCAAAAACACAACCTTTTTATAGGAAAAAGATCTTGAATATATTTGGAATTTAGGTTAAGTGCAATCACACTCAACATATTTATGACACAAATTAATTAATTTAGCAAACTTATAATTTTTTACTCATAATTTTTGCTATACCTACAAAATACAAGATAAATTTGTGTACCAGAATTCTATGTGTAAACAAAGCAAATTATTAGGTTGTAGCCTACTTGCATTCTTCCTATATAGTATTTGTAATAGCTTTTTAAGGCTAGTCCTATATTTTAGAGACCAACACTTTTTCTGAAAACTTTGTATCTCCCAGAAAATGGTATATGAGGTGCCACGCTTTCTGGGATAGGCTATTTAGATTTTAAGTGAAATATTTCTGAAAAATCTCTCCAAAGAACCATCATTTAACTTTGTTTAGTAATGTTTAATGAGCAATAGATTCTTTCACTGTTATTTGTACATTAGCCTAATATTGATACCGGCACATATTTAAGCTACTTTGTTGTGATTGCTAGTCCTTTGAGGGTTAAAGTTCAGTCAACTTCTACAGAGTATATATAACTAAAGACTTAAAAGGATCAGGAGTCTGTATACAGAGCATCTGTTAATTTGGAGTCAATCTCTTATGGGACACCAGGCACCTTACAGATGGAGTCTGTAGAACAAGCTATATCCTACATGTATTGCCAAAAAGATATCGTATACACATTCCAGAAATGTTATATACCACAATTGATATAGGAGCAAATGTTTTCTTTATCCTTAAAGAAGGTTGTGCTATAAATTTTCATTGATTAGTAGAAATTCGTCGACCTCGGGAGGGTTTGAACTTGCGAGCATAAGGTCTTGAGGCGAGCAGTTTACCCCCAAGGCCATTATATCTTATTATAAAGTAATAGGTCTACGCATGTGAGCATTTCCTTAAATTAACAAGAATGTAAACAAACAAGAGAAAAAAGTATGACAAAAATCATTGAATAGTAAGCAACCACTTATTCTTTCTTGCCTTCACTATTTCCATTTGCTGTGAGTTTTGTTTTTCCGAGTTCCACTAGAATCAGAATAAATATGTGACACCAAATTGCATTTCCATTCATTTTTATTTTATTTGAGGAGCTTATTAATATTTTGCCTTAAAGACAATCTTCAGCCATAACACTATCGATTGCAAATTACACTAGCCAAAATATTCATATCACTTGGTTTATTTGAATTACCTCACTAACAAACCAAAACTTCTCAAACATTAAATAAAAAGATTTAATATAATTTTTTTTGTTTAGTTGGTAACCCAAACCTTAGCAAGAACTTTACTATTCCATAAAGCTACTATCACACGATACTTGCTTGTACTTGAGATTAAGTATGCTAGCTAGCGCCTATCGCGCTAGCGCTAGCGCTATCTGTATACTAGCTAGTACAATAGAAACTGGACTAGAGTATTCTCACGCTTCTAGTTTGGTACTAGGTTTTAGGGCAAATATTTATGGAACGTCAGAGATTAATTTTGGGTGCAGCAGCTGCATCAATTATTAATAATGATATTGAAAATTATGAAAGAAAGCATAGGAAAATAATATGGACACGGGGCTGGCTGGGCAGACAAAATAATGGTCGCGGGATGCTAAAAATGTTACATTCGGAGGTAAGGTAGGATACATTAGTGGTGAGACAAACGTTTAGTATCTCCTTAAATTTGTATTCATTTATTTACGATGTAGTCAGAGGCCCCTAAGCGCACGGGTTTCCAAGTACAGTGTTCTTGATACACAAATGTTCTTTTTTAGGCCTACGCACACTTTATAGTCTAAAACAAACACCCACGGTTGGCATGCTATCAAGTTTATTTAGATTAAAATTGAGTCTGGAACACAGTTTGTCGTTTTTAGATTACATGTTTTTAATTAAATATTTTGTCATATTGTGGCAATTTGGTATCATATAAACAAGGATGCTTAGAATAATTTTCTCTCAACAACAAAATCACATTCTATGACTATATTGTCATTTCTACCATTTCTCTACATAAAGTCCTAGTGCTTTGATTGGTCGAATTACACAGATTAGTGTTGGAACTAGTACGAAAATAGCGCTTGTTCTATCCTCACAACTAGTATGGTAGTCAGTACCAATTGGCAGAACCAGTGTACTTTTTCTAATTCATACGACGCTAGATGTTGACGAGCTAGCTAGCACACTGGATTTCAAGATGTCGAGTGGAACGGGTATAAGGTATAAAATTATGGGTCTTGCCATTCTTAAATTCGAGTGAAATACATTGAAAGCAATAAGCGCTAAAAGTTCAGCCTAGTAAAACGCGTCCAATTCAAATATTGTGAAGAAGTAGTTTTAATCATTGAGTTTACATTTTATAGTTTTCGTCAAAAGTTAAGATAAGTTGACCAGAGGAACTAATTAAGATTAAAATAAAAATGTATGATTAGTAAAATACATATCAACTATAATAACAGTTTCTCATGATTGTAAAAGCATTTAAGTTTATTTGGCAATGCTATAATTATATTATTTTAATCAAAATTAGTTCGGTATACTTAAGGGTGATTTTATAGCCTATAGGCACTGTGCGTTGATGTAAGTGGCGCTGGTAATGGCATAATCTTGAAACACTTGAATGAAGGTTATTGCTGAACAACGAGGCTAATCATAAATTATTGATGTTCAAACATATTTAAACTTTTAAATATGTTAATCTCAATACAACGAATCAGGTAAAAAGTGTCACAATATGAAATGAGTTGTAATATAGGATGTTCAAATTAAAAAATACGCAAATAAAGACATAACATTTGACATTTTATTTGTTAGGAATAGAATGAAGTTGTTATGTAGTCATCCAGAAGGCTGTGAGTTTTGTTATTCTTTGCTCTTTTTTTTATTATTTCCGTTTCCGGTACGGTCTACCATGTGATGGCGGCGCTAGGCTAAGTGTTTATTCTAATGGCATATTAAATCTATTAACATCACGTCTAATCTTCTAATTATTAATAACCTTCTCGGTAAAAACTAAAGTTAAGCTACAACAACTGGCGACGAGTGATTATTTTTAATTTTCAAGAACCCTGAGTTTATTTTGTGTCTTATTATTATTATTATTATTATTATTACTATTATTATTATTATTATTATTACTATTACTATTATTATTATTATTATTATTATTATTATTATTATTATTATTATTACTATTATTGTTATTAGCACTGCGTTTTACTACCCGTTCGGGTTGTACACATTTACGCTAATGTGTAATGGTAGGGTGATTGTGAGATGAAATGGAGGACCTACAGTTTAACGTGGAATCCGAACCACGGTGGAGGCCTGGCATTCCCCACATTCACAAGATGTCTTGTCAGAGGTGAAGGAAGGGTTTGGTAATCAGATAAATCTGTGCCGGGCCGAGGATTGAACCCCGAGGCCGCCAGCACAAAAGATCTTAGTATCGTCTGTGCAATTTTTCGTACGCCAACATTCTCTACATGCCTAAGTTTTCCATTTTTGACTCTCGTCTCGAGAACATCAAGTCATATTTTGGCAGATTTGAACATTTTTGCACCACTGAAACAATTGCAGCGGACGTAAGAGTGGCTTGGCTCCCAAGATGTATTGGCCCAGTCGCTTACCAGGTCTTAACAGATCTCTGCTCCCCAGTCGCGCCGGGAACAAAGACTTTCTTTCGTCCAACTAAAAACTATTCTCGAAACTCACTACGCTCCCACAAGATATGTGTACGAAGAGCGTTCTACCTTTATTTGTCGCAAACATCGTGTGGCCTTCAGCCTATCTTTACGTCATCCTGCCGCCACTTGTAGCTTCGGAACATTCCTGGATTACGCCCTAAAGTCGCAATTTTATCACAACATCTCGTCGGACATGGTTCGCGACAAGATCAGGAATTAAGAGCAATGATTGATCTCACCACTCGCTACGAGATCCCTGGACCAGCCACTGTACCGGCAAATGTCAGTGACAACCCTAATCTCATCAACGCGGTTCGCCCATATCAGCAGAAGAACAAGAAATTCAAGAAAAAGTTCCAATCCAGTCAAGGAAAAAAACCTCAGCTCTCGTCAGGACCCAATCAGCCGTCTCAAAGCGCGTTATGTGCAGGTTGTGGTGGGCCTCATGCTAGGTCTAATTGTCCCTTCAAAGATGCGCAATGTCATAACTGTCATTTTAGAGGACATATTGCTAAGGTTTGTCGCAGGGTCAAAAATTCCTCTCAGCATCAAGGAGGTGTCCGTCAAATTCAGGAGGACATACCTTCAGTGTCTGTCCAAGCTACTACAGCTTGTGACTTGTACGTGGTCAACAGTAGTCAGGCACCAGCTCGCAGCAGTGTTCAGTTGGAAGTCAATGGTGTACCTCTCACCATGGAAGTTGATACAGCGGCCAGCGCTAGTCTTATTGGTGAGCCAGTGTACCTTGCACATTTCAAACACCTTCCTCTGGTGAGTACCACTTCACTTCGTGGTTGCACTGGGCACGAACTAGATCTGTTGGGGGAAACCCCTGTTAAAGTCTCGTATCAGGGTCAGTCTGCTACGTTACCCCTAGTAGTGGTTCGGGGCTCCTTCCCCTCACTATTGGGCATATCTTGGATCAGCCATATTCAGCTGGATTGGAACGCTATCTTTCCCATCAACTATGTTCGGCAGGTACAAGGTGATGTGGTGGGCCTGCTCAGGAATAAATATCCCTCAGTCTTTAAAGAGGTACCAGGTGATATTAAGGGTGTGGAAGTTAATGTAGTTCTAAAAGAGGGGGCCATTCCAGTATTCTATGGCCCTCGAGTCATTCCTATTCCTTTGAGGAATGCTGCTAAGAAGGCCCTTGAGGAAATGGAATCAAGCGATTTTATTCAGAAAACCAATAGTCACACCTGGGGAACACCTCTGGTAATTGTTCCCCGGGCCAACAAATCTGCACGGGTGTGTGAAGATTTCAGCGTGACAGTAAACCCTCAGTTAAATCTTGAGCACTATCCTTTACCAGTTATTGATGACTTGTCTACTATTCAAGGTTCTGTTTTCAGTGTACTCGATCTTGCCCAGGCTTACCAACAGCTAAAGTTGGGACCAGCTTCTCAGGAGATTTTGACCTTGAGCACTCCGTATGGCCCATACAAGTGCCTTCGCCTTCCATATGGTTTGTCTTCGGCTCCAGCCATCTTTCAAAGCGTCACTAGTCAGGTATTGGCCGGTATTGATTGTTTTATTTATTTAGATGACATATTAGTATCAGGTAACACAGCTAAGGAGTGCCTAAGTAAAGTGGAAGTTATTCTACAAAGGTTTGTAGAATATAATGTCACTGTCAAACTGGAAAAGTGTCATTTCCTAATGCGAAGGGTTAGATCTTTGGGTCACATTTTGGATGCCCAAGGACTGTATCCAGATCAGGACCTAATCCAGGCTCTCCTTAAAGCTAAAGAACCTTCATCAAAATCTGAACTTCACTCGTTCATTGGGTTTGTAACCTTTTACGCAAAGTTCATTCCCAACATGTCCACTTTGCTTCGTCCGTTGTATGCCTTGCTCAAGCAGGATGCCAATTGGAGGTGGATATCTGAGCAACAAAAGGCTTATCATCAGTGTCTTCAGGAATTGC
The DNA here is from genome assembly GCA_902141385.1 of Timema californicum. Taxonomy (NCBI): domain Eukaryota; kingdom Metazoa; phylum Arthropoda; class Insecta; order Phasmatodea; family Timematidae; genus Timema; species Timema californicum. Next base: position 90,426 of record CABFOW010000969.1, read on the forward strand.
GTGGCAATCAGGTGTTAATTCCTCACTCTACTGGCTTGCCACTTAGGATGACAAGTGATGCCTCTTAGTATGGTGCGGGTTCTGTCATCTCCCACATCTTCCCCGATGGTGAGGAACGCCCTATTGATTTCGCATCTAGGACCTTCTCCAATGCTGAGAAAAACTACCCACAGCACGAGCGTGAGGCTGCAGCTAATATCTTTGGAATTAAGTAATTTAGTAAATACCTGTTTGGCAGACCTCTTTAGCTATGCACTAACAATGCAGCGTTGGTGTCTATTTTTGGGTCTAAAGCTAAAATGCTACTTCTCACTGCCCTTCGCCTACAACGTTGGGCCGACCTGTTGTCAGCCTTCCAGTATAAGATCACATTTCGAAAATCTGAGCTGATTCCTAACGCTGATATCCCCAGCCGAAACCCTCTCCCCGATCAGACGGAGGTGGAGTCTGACATCTACAAGATCTCCTTGGTGTCCCTGAGTCCTCTCACTGTGGTCCGAGACCAGGAAGGATCCCATATTGAGTCGAATGCTCACATATGTCCTCAATGGTTGGCCTGATGTGGTGCCCGATGAAGGTCTTCGCCCTTTTCATCGGTGAGCCATCGAATTATCGGCCGAATATGATTGTTTATTGTGGTTGTCTAGGGTCATCGTCCCGTCAGCGCTTCGTCCCGAAGTGCTGGAGCTCCCCTATGAGCTTCATCCTGGCTCTAGTCACACGAACCTGGAAAGTGGTTTTGTGTGGTGGCCAGGTCTTGATGACGAATTGGAAGCTAGGGTAAACAGGTGTGGTGTTTGTCAATCACTCCAGTCAACGGCACTTCACGAGCCTCTGATTCCTTGGTCCTGGCCTACTAGAAGGTGACAAAGAATTTATATTGATTTTGCTGAATTTGAAGGTAAGACCCTACTCATTACTGTAGATGGTCATTCTAAATAGCCCGAGGTCCGAATCATGAATGAAGGCACCTCAGCAGAGCACACCTGTGAAGCACTGCGCTCAATGTTTGCAGCTTGGGGGCTGCCCGAAGAAGTCGTATCTGACAACGGTCCACCGTTCTCGTCAGCTCCATTCGCTAGTTTTCTGTCTAACAATGGAATTGTAAATTCCCCTTCTCCTGTTTACCACCCCCAATATAATGGTTTGGCGGAGATTGTCGTTAAGACCACCAAGACAGCTCTCATGAAACAATAGTTTGATGTTGCTACTACATCCAGAACCCTTCAGCATTAAGTAGACGCCTTTCTTTAGGCATATCGCAACACGCCTCACATGGTAACTAAGGTAACACCAGCTGAAATATTTGGGCTGAAAGCCCCGCATCAAGCTTTCGCTTCTCCACCCGTCCATGGTTCTCAAGCAAATAGTGAAGGAGGCTCATGCCAAATTCACTGTTTCACAATTTTCCAAGGTCACACATTTCTCCCCAGGTGACCTAGTGTGGGTGCGCTCTATCACTCATCGCAAACTCAAGACAGTTCCAGGTGAAATTCAGCATAGAGTCTCAACTGTCTCTCATCTAGTGATGGTTTGTGGACGCTCCAAACCAATTTCAACATCTCATCTACGCCTCCGAGACCCCAAGGCTGTTCCAGTTAAGTTGTCATGGGAGATG
>CABFOW010000969.1:94053-107229 GCA_902141385.1 Timema californicum
CCAGGGTAACGGTGGACCTGACGGCCTAGACTCCATGGTCGTCGCTCTCCTTGGTTACGTGATGATGCAGAAGTTCCTCCTTTGACGCTTAGTTGTTGTAGAACGGCTTTGTGGCGTGAATCCGGGAGGAGCTCTGTATATAGTCCCAATCTGATACGAACGGAATAAGGTAAAGAGGGTGATAAAATTCAGAAATATAGACAAAGAGAAGGACGGACGAAGGCGGGGTGAAATAGAAATTAACAAGAGAAATCCACTTGCGGGAAAAGGGGGGGAAGACAAGTTTCCTTGGCTCGCCGCTAGAGTCTCGCTCTGATGCGGAGTGGATCACTCGGTCAAGTTCATATTATACTTCTTACTCTGTCAGGTGTAGTTATGATAGTGTGTGTGTGACGGCTATTATTGAATAATTTCTTCTTCTACCATGTGGCAAATCAATCGAAGAACATCTTGAAACGGTGAGTAGATACTAAGGCATCTTCTGTTTAGATATCTCCCTTATGATTATATTATTTAGGATCAGTTAATATTTTTATGAGAATTTGTAGTATAGATGTACTTTACCATATTTTCTTGTCGACAGCATGGCAGGCGTATGTAAATTTATCCGACATCATCCAATGTGAAAGGGTATGCGTTAAAGTATTTTATTCATAAATACGATAATATTAATCCTCTTCTTTGATATCTGCTACAGTATTTATCAAAAGACAATATTTTTGAACAACCACGTGTTTGAATGTAGGGAGATACGTAATTTTATTTGACTGCATCTAATCAGAGGAAATAAGCTTTGAGGTAAATTCAATTAAATATGATAATATTGTTTCTTTCCTTTTATAAATTATTAAAATATTGATATTTAATTGTAGCTGTCCAATCTGTATGATCGACATGCTACAGTAAAAACTAAAGTTAATTTACAACAGAAGTAAAGCGAAACACGTGGGCTCAAATAGGCAACAGAAATATATCTATATTTATTCTGTAGCTTTATGAAATATGAGTAACCTTCGTAGCTCGTAAAGAATGTCTTCTTTAAATTTCATCTTTGTACTTTACCATGTCGTAAGTCTTAATTCTAATAGCATCAAAGAGTGTTATTTCCATACTGAGTACAAGCATATATTCAATATTGCCGAGTGGGGAAAATATGAGAAGGAGGTATTTCAAGACCAATGATGTCATTTTCAACAAGTCATAGCGTTGGTCTCTCCTCGACGCCTGTGCACAACGTCGAAAGAGCGTCAGTTCAGGGGGTAGGGTTCTAAAGTGAACGATTGACGGTCCTGTGTGTCGATTAGTGCAGAGGATCAAAACAGGGAACTGGTCTCCCGGTAAAACGAGGTAAGTGTATGTACTTTGTGGGTGGCGGAGGACGGTGGCGTAGATTTTTGTAGCCACGATACAAATTGTATTTTCATATTTATTTAAACCCTGAAAATTATAATGATTTAACCATATTATAGTAAATTTAGGTCCATCGCGTCTATGCTATGTGTTGGAACTGAGAAGGTATGATGGTATTGTATAATTGATATTATAAAAGATTTTACCGTACGAGATTTGAAAATTTATCTGATGAAGCTTATTTAATAGATAAATATGATTCGTAGTATATTTTTCAAACTATTTTGTACCCTTCATTAAGCATAGTAAACATTTTAATCCAAGCATGAGGGAAGATAACAAAAAACTAGTTTCTCTCTATACCAATTCGATAACGGAGTATGAGTGCTAATATCAGTAAAAGTATCGGGGAAAAAAGTATACTAATATTGAAAGGAAAATATCGATATTAGTAAAGTATCGATTCTTTCGATCGATTTCACATCCCGAAGTACAATATAATTTATATAGAGCAAGCGATTCACCTACCGTATAGCAAATTCATAACGTGAGCAAAACTTAGAATAAAGGATATATGGGTCGAATGGAGGGAGAACACAGGCCAGCAGAAGGGAAAAAAACACTTAATATTTGTGGAACAAAACTTAACTATGGGTTTTGGCAGTTGTGGGTTCCCGTAAGTATATTTATGCTTTGATACGGGCATACCTACATGAAAGATTAACTTTATTTTATACACAATGTTCCCTTTTCACATTGTGTGGTTTACCTCGTTCTTGAAAATTTAAAATAGGCATTAATTCATTATTTGCCTCGTGCATCAATTTTCACGTGAAGATTACATTCTTATTTATATTACAAACTATTCTCTAATTAATGTATTAATCTCAGATAACGCTTCTTTGTACAGGAGCCTATTTAATTTCCTGTTAAATATAAATATGTCGTAGTTTTGGACAAATATCTTCTTGGTTATTTTCTTAGACGAGATTATCAACTAGTGGTTTAGAAACTGAACTAAAAGTATGTTGGTATCGGAAGCAAATCGTATTGTGTTACTGCCTGTTTGTAAAACATGTCTTGAGGGCTCTTGAAGAAGAAAACTCGCTGCCATGGCTACAGTGGTCTTTACGTCACGACCCGTCATCTGGACAGAATCGATCTTACGTTAGCTTTACCCTAGAAAAGATCCTGAGAAGTAGTTGTAGACACAGTAGGGATGTTCAGTTCATTGGCTTTGAATCGATTCTTTGGATCGATCTAGATTATGAGGCGTAGTATCGATTCAGGCAAAAGATCGAGAGCATCGAATCGAGCTTCCAAAGATCGATCTAACGGTTTATGTAAATAAAGTTTGCTTTATCTGACTACACTAAAGCAACTATCACACGACACTTGCTTGTACTAGAAATCAAGTGTACTAGCTAGTGCCTAGATATCTGCATAGTAGCTAGTACCATAGAAACGGGACTAGAGTATTCACACGCTGCTAGTTTGATACTAGGGTCTACTGCAAATATGTATGGAACGTCGGAGATTAATTTTAGGTGCAACAGCTGCATTAATTACTAATAATGATAATGAAAATTATGAAAGAAAGCGTAGGAAAATAATATTGACATGGTACTGGCTGGAAAGACAAGATAATGGTCTAGAGATGCTAAAAATTATACATTTGGAGGTTAGGTAAGATACATTCGGGGTGACAAAAACGTTTAGTATCTCCCTAAATTTGTATTAATTTATTTACGATGTAGTCAGAGGCCCCTAAGCGCACGGGTTTCCAAGTACAGTGTTCTTGATACACAAATGTTCTTTTTAGGCCTACGCACACTTTATATTCTAAAACAAACACCCAAGGTTGACATGCTATCAAGTTTATTTAGATTAAAATTGGGTCTGGAACACAGTTTGTCGTTTTTAGATAACATGTTTTTAATTAAATATATTGTCATATTGTGGCAATTTGGTATTATATAAACAAGGATGTTTAGAATAATTTTTCTGTTAACAACAAAATAACATCCGATGACCATGTTGGCGCCATTTATCCCATTTCTTTACACAACATTCTCAGCGCGCATTGATTGGTCGAATTACACATACTAGTGTTGTAACTAGTATGAAAATAGCGCCTGTTCTATCTTCACAACTAGTATGGTAGTCAGTACCAATTGAAAGAACCATTATACTTTTTCTAATTCATACAACGCTAGATGATTACGTGCTAGCTAGCACACTGGATTTCAATTACGAGCTAGTGTCGTGTGATATGGGTATAACTAAAGTGGTGCACTTAGACATTTACACCGAGGGGAGGGGGTGACGGGCAGCAAAATGTATTGGGGGGAGGCGTGGGGAGGCATAAAAATTGTATCGAGAAAAGGTGGGGGAGGCGTAAAAATGTACCGCGGGTGGGGTTGGGGGCGTCAAAATGTATTTATGGGAGGGGGTAGCAAAAAGGTATCTAGGAGAGGGGTGGGGAGGCGTCAAAATGTATCAAGAAGGGGTGGGGGCAGCAAAAATATATGAATTATTAAATGCCTCTGGAAGTTATTTAAATTATTTTTTTGGTAACCACAAAGGGCAGTTATTTAAATAATGTTTTTGGCCTTACATGCAATGTACAATTTTTTTAAATTTCTTTACCCTCACTTTGTAAATTTAGGGGCACTTGTGTATAATGGTAGGCTTACTATCATATTTTATTCACATTGAAAAGCACTTTGAATGTTTTACTCTAAGAGAAGAATCAGTGGTGGTGGAAAACCATATTTATGTAAGGGGAAGGAGGCAGTTTGTAAAATTTTGTATTTTTTTTAAAAAGGTTTTTGCCCTCCAACTTAAAAGGGAGATTGGGGTTCCAAGAACTCCCAGAAGATTCCTAAGAATATCAAGCTTTATATTGGAGACAAACCAGAACCTTAACCACTAGACCCCAGAGAGGGACGCAACTTATTTTCTATACTCAGTCACAGCGAATTAATCTTTCATAAACTGTATATTCAGTACACCTTATTTGTTTGAATCGATCGTTCGAGAACGAGTGATTGTACTAAAACTAAATACACTTGTTGGTATCCGTCTTGAAGAAACTTCACACCTTTTTGTGAGAGGATGTGTCTCGAAACTTGGGAATCACTAGCCTAGTGAAAGTGTAAATTGTATATGTAGGTAAGCATTCTAGAACTACTAAAACTCCACGGGTCAAATGAGGTTTTTACGAATTTCCAAACTATCGACTTTTTGGCCAACACGTCACCATAAATATATTATAGAATAAAAACGGGATATGATAATTTACAGAATCTAAACGTAAAAAGAGAAGATCAGTGGTGAATTCTCTTCACTTTACTAACTAAAGACAATTAAGGTGCGGCAGACAGTTTTGATAGAGTTGGAATTTTTTGGCCAAAATAAATCAAATATTTCTCCAGTAGAAACATAGAGTATGTTACTACTGGAGAAATATTTCATTTATTTTGGCCAAAAAATGTAATGCTATAAAACTGTAAAATTACTTGCGCTCCCTTCTGCCGCACCTTAATAGCAACTAATTAACAGCCCAAGATTGCAAGACTTGATTTCGAAATTTTCCTAGTGCTAATAGTCAACAAAAACATTTTTTAAAGTCAATCAAATTAAATTTCCCTGAATCGTTTTGAAGTTTTGATTTATTTCGATCTTTTTGAAATCGTTAGAAAAAGAATCGATAAGATAATCAAATCGAGAACTTTAAATCGATTAATTGAGGGAAAATAATATTTTTTCGAAAAGATCGATCCAGGATCGAAAATCCCTAACACAGATCAATTTACTCACGTAAGCGTTAATTTTTCTCTCTCTCTTTCAATTTGTAGCTATGTAATTGCAGTGCTATTAGCCCCCTTTGGATTTTGTTTGCTTATTTTTAGGATTCTTTTTGATAAACCTATATAATTAAAAAATGTCCATCTGTTTCCTTACCACTATTTAAAAAAAATTAAATGTCATCCTTTTAGATTTATTTGAGGAATATATTTAGTTGGATGACAAGTTAACCTTTTCTTCCTCACCATTTTTTTCTTTCTTTATAATATTAAGAGGACATTTTCAAGCCACCTTTCCCTTTCGTCTCCCATATTTTAATTTTGAAATTTTAACAAGTTCATGACAAACCGACCAAATTTCAATTTTTAACCCCATCTTCAAGTAATATATTAAGTTGTATTAGTTTCCAGGCTTCCATTTGGTAATTCCATAAGTCCAGATATCATTAATTGACTATCCGGGAAAGTCCCTCCCTTTACATTCCTACAAATTTCTATTTCCTAAAAAATCTATAAGTTTTTTCTATTTGTTTGGGAGAATTTTAGCTCCCATTTTTTGGAATCAAGTTTGAAATTGCAGATTTCATTAGTTTCTGATTAATTGGTGTGTTCTTCATACCTGTTGGTAGATATTTCAATTTTATATCACATTTAGAAATATTCTTTTCCATAAGTTTAAAAAAATTTAATTTCCTATTTTACAAAACATTAATTTTAAAATTATATTACCTCCTTTACTCTTTGATCAGGTAATGAAGTCTGTTCATGACAGTTCAAAAATCATATATTTAGGTTATGGGTTGCCAAAACTGGTAAAAGTTCACTGTTTTGCTATGAATGTTAAGTTTTGTATATACATGTTATATTTTATATTTAAAATAACGTAAGTTTAAGTTTTCTTGCACTGTTTCATAACTTTTAATAATTTATTTTTACCCAATCCGAAACAATATTTCAAATATAATTAAAAGTACTTTTTCTCCGTTTTGGAATGTTATCTATGATGTGTAATATATTTCATATACTAATACCTTTTAATACGGGCATCGTATATACTTGGAAAAGAGAACATATTTGTAATTTTTTATATATAATAAATTATTTCATGATTATTTTATTGTATCTCGAAACATTTAACTGAATAAAATATTTGTATCCTCTGCGTGGGTGCATCATTGTAGAAAAACTTGTTTCTGTCCCGTTCAATCACATGGTTTAAATTCGTCGGTCACCATTTTGAAGCTATGTTAGTTAGACCTTTTGTGAAAGTGATGTGAATAATACATTTTTTTTGGGTGAAACTAAACGATAACTAAGCTTTGTGCCTGATCTCAAATTAAAATATAGATAATATTGACCTAAATTACTGTGTTTAGTTATCAAACTCATACATTACTATACATATTCATTACAGTTATCTGAAGTGACATGTCAGCTGTTGGCGTAGTGATATATTAGGGATTATTTCTAGTAACATTTTGAGCTGTCATCTATGTAAACTAAGGTCATGAATGTATCATAGAACGATTTACAGTCAAATGGGAGGGAAATCAATTACTCCTAAACAAAAATATGCGATGAAAAACTTTAATACTGCTTTATTCAACAGAATGATATACAAATTTTAACTGACAGGAGGGCTGCAATAGACTAATGTAAAACATATGATAGATTAACATAAAGCTCCAAAATACACTACAGACATAACAAAACTTGAGAAACAAGATCTTTTATAATAAGACAAGATAATCAATGATATCACGAAAAATTCTCAAAGGGACAATTTTAGAGAACCATAAACATTTATATTAAAGGCCTTATCTCGGCAAGTAATTAACAAATACTTCAATAAGTCTTAATATACAAAACGGTACCCTTAAAGGGTTAGATTTTACTCCCGTCGACACATTTAACACTTTGTCTAGCTAATGAATGAGATCATAATTTTTGTATATTATGGTACCTTTACGGTACCCATGGATATATTTAACACTTTACTTTATGTCCTTAATGGAAATATCCCCAAAAGAATTTAATATAACAAACTCGAGTATACATTAATTAACATCTAAGGAATACAAATAGATCTTTCATAGGGAAAATTCGATAAGATTACATATTACACTCGAGTAATCAGTATGCATTAACTAACTTTCAATTCCACAAGTAAATATCTTAACAAATTGTTATTACAGGAAAGATGAAGAAAAGAAACACAAAAGCACAAAATTTTAATTTCCCCAAGAAATAAAGTTAAAGTTTATGTTTCAATGTATATACTCGGAGTCAAAAAAATATTACTCAAAATATTCAAAACCATTTATAGGCACAAACTACTGAAAAATAGCTTTCTAAAACGACTGAAAAATAACGTAATAAAAGTCCAAAACAACTTAAAATAGTTACAGTCTAAATGTTTAAGAAAATTTCCACAAGAGCCGCAAACAGGAATTTATTTAGTCATCTCTAAAAAATTACGTCGAAGGATGAAATTAAAAAGTTCTTACAGTATAAAGTCGTTATGACTGTGTCGTCTGCCATGATCCGATGTTGAGTCAAGAAGTGACGATTACAGTATAAACACTCTCTTATATTTAAAAAAATACATTTCGGCTGTTGCCTTATCTTCCGTATTGAGTAACAGAAGCGGTATTCAATATTGGTAGAATTGTCTTGAGTTGTTCTTAGAGTTACAGGTTACAGTCGCAAACACTTATCCTCGTTGTCTAAAATTAAATTAACATGCATTGTTACCTGTAATAAATTGCATTATTACCTGTAAGAAAAGTGTTCAGTTTGTTTTTTATTTTAACAATTATTTGTGAGTGATTAATTTGATTCGTGAGTCTGTGAGATGACTTCTTTTTTTAAGCGATGGTGAATTGTTCTGCGGAAGGATTTTTGTGGCTGGGATTCTGTTTGGAAAGGTGTAGTTTCTTAATTTGTTGTCTCGTGGTAATTTCTGTATTTTATTTTATCTCCTCTCTTACGACTCGTGTTGCCCCAGGAGCTGAATTATCGGATTTCCAAGTTGATCTGCCTTTTAGAAAAATCTCTGGTTGCTTTCTATGAATATGTCTGTGAGTGTCTTGGATTTCGTCATTTCGTAGAAACCCATCATTCTTGTGTTTAGTCATGTTATTGTCCTTAACAATTTGTTTAGTGTGGTATGTAGGTTGTTTAGGTGAGATTTAGCCACGTAGCTTCACGTCTCACATCCGTATAAAAGACGTATGGATTGGGTGTTTAGGGTTGTTTTGGTTTGTTGAGAGAGCTCTCTTCCTTTAAGTAGTGGGTAAAGATTAATGTATCTGGCCATTCCTCTGAGTGTTCGTTATGTGGGTATTCCATATCAGTTTGCAGTTGATATGCACTCATAAGTTTCTTCTTTGTAGAGGATTTCTTTGTCTAACAGTTTTAGTTTCCAATTTGGTTCCATTTAGATTATTTTTTTTGGCCATACTTATGTTTGTATACTTTATAGCGTTGACTTTTAATCTCCATCTCAATCTTCAATAGCTGTAAGGTATTCTTGGATAATTAGTTTGGGGTAAAAGATGACTTGTTGGGTTGTGTAGATTCATGTATCTTCTGTAAATAGTGTTGTCTTGACGTGTTAGTCTATAGGTATGTCTGCAACGTAGATGCTATATAAGTTCGGGGCTAATGCTGTTGTTATACTAGATTTACGTTGCGTTGATTTGCGTTGTTGAGGGATTTTCTCTAAAACCGAATTGTATTGGTGGGATAATCTGAGTGTCCTTCATAATGTTGTTTAGTCTTGATTGTATGATTTTCTCGTAAAGTTTGCTTAGTTCGCAGAGTATACTTATAGGGTATTGGTTTTGGGGAAACCTTGGGTACTTTGCCGATTTGGGTAGGGTTATTACTATATGCTATTTCCATGTCCACGGGGAACATTATAGAATAATTATGGAGTTTAATAGTTTGGTTAAAGGCTCTATTGCTTTTGGAGGGAGGTTATGCAGCATTTAATGATTTATTTTGTCGTGACATAAGAATTTGTTTTTCGGTAGTTTCTTTATTAAGCATTGAAGTTCGCTAACTGTTATTGGTTCCGCTCTCAAGTTCTATGGTGTGATTAGGCAGTTGTAGATTTTTATTTGGGTGTGTTCTGTAAATTAGGTAATCTTATGGGTCTACGTTTATTCTGAACTATCCTTCAAGAGTTTGTGCGATAGCGTCTGCTTTGTCTGTACCGGTATAGGCTATCCCATTTCTTCCAGGGATGGCTGACGTAGATTTTTTCTTGGTTGATCCTCTTAGGTGTCTTGTAATCTTCCATATTTATTTTTTTGCTATGGTTGCATTCTGTTACGTAGTCATTGGTTCTTTAATTGTCTTTACTTTTCTCATTACTTGAGCCTTTTCATGTTGTTTTGTGATGTGGAGTCGTTTGGCTTTGTCTTTGTCAGTCACTCACTATTATTTGAATTTGGTCAGGTATAGTAACTTAGTAGTTAATTTTAGGTTGCTTTTGTAGCTCTTACAGTCTGTTAAACTATATTTTTGTATGTATTTGTTTATTTGGGATTTTGTGTGTAGTATCAGCTTACAGAATACTGGGCTATGATCTTAGTCAAGTTCTTGTAACACCATGATATTGTCAATCGTTGGCTCAATGTTGGTAAGTATTATGTCACGTACGTCTGGTTGCAGACAGTTGGGCGGGTAGAAGGTGGGTTCCTCTGGTCATGTTACTGTATAAACATCAAGTTCTTTGCATTGGCATAGCCAAAGTTTGTGCTACCTGGGACAGTCCCTGAGCTTGCCAACCCTTTCAATACACAACATCCTTCAACAAAAAGTCAAAACGACGTATAGGGAAACAAATTAAGACACCACGCTTATTTCTGGAGTGAACAATTTAATTTCAACACTCTAAAATATTATGTTTCTTCCTTTTCTGTTAGCAAAATTAACTGTCGATGATATTGTTGAAGTCTATTTTGTTTGTAAGTTGCTGTTCTATAGATAGTATTGCAAGATTTCTTAACCGCGATGTACTATTGTAGATCTAAAGTAATTCTTGAACAATTTTAATCTAGAAAAACTCAGTTCACAGGTAAAAACACTACAGAAATTTGTAGTGTAGATCCGTAGTAGTATTTTAATACTTGGAACTGAGTTCCCAAGGCTGCATTTTTTAATAAACTGCCAAAGTTTAAAGTGACCTTCCTTCCACGTCTCTGTTTGGTCTTGCGTAGCAGCAACAGCAATAGAACTCTGAGGTCTATTTCTTTCAAAGAGAAACTGTTCCTTATTGATGTCATCGTAATCATTATTTAGTTGGCACTTGTATTTGTTATTCAAAAGATTCGATCGGGTGAGGAAGATATATTTCTCAGCAAGAACATGATGCTGTTGAAATAGGAAAGTAATTTCTTGGACCATTATATTCAGCGAAGAAAACATTTATCTCCTCAACTCAATTTCGTATGCCAATTCAGCATCTCGTGATTCTTCATCAGCAATGAGATTTTTAAAATCGGAGTTGACGCTTTATGACTATCCCAAGATCATCTCAAATGTCTTTGGGATAGGCAATTATTAACTAGCTCGTCCCTATTTTAAGTTAAAAATTATTCTAAATCCTCGAGTTTTATATCCCATTATGGTATGTTTAGTCCTTTTGTTTGGAGGTAGGCCTGTGTGTTGTTAATTTCTAGAAGGACGGACATCCCACAGGCCAAGCTAGCATAGAAAGGAAAACGATTGTAGCGCACCAATCAGAAAGCCAGCGTATGACTTGGTAATTGTATTTTCTTCTTCGCCAGTTAACTGTTCTAAGGCACTTAAGATTTCGGATATATTTTTTTACAATACTAACAACTTTTCCTCTTGCATTCCTTAGTGTTTCTACTACCCTCTCGATAATTTGACCGGTGACTGTAGTCAGAATATCCCAGCGAAGGGTCGAGGAAGAAAAAAAACGTGAACAAACACTCTAAAGTTCCAAAAAAATCAACAGAATTCACACTAACAGAATCTGCATGTACGCTCACCAAATTCAGCGTGTGATTTGTACATGCAACTAATTCTACTTTTCTATTAAGTTCCTTGATGCGTCTAACGTCTCTGAACGCCAGTATGTTAACCAACCAACACAGCAACAATTAGCATATGCTTGTCCTCTACCATTTTTAATATGGATTCTGTCGTTTTCTAGTTCTTGCAAAATCATAGTTGAAGTATTCTCGGCGACTTTACTCTTTGTTTCCATGAAATCAACAAACGATTACACTATATTGACTTTATTTCCATCTATCATAACCTAGCGCAAAACTTGGCTCGTTTGAACTTTATGAGAAATATCAGGAGTTGTGTCAAATATCATATAAATGTACTTGACTTATTTTACTTACTCGATAATTTTGCTTCTTAATTTTGTCACCAAAATTTCTCTAAACCCATTCTGAATAGTAGGTAAATATACGATTTAGCAAACTTTTTCCCCTGCTTGATTCTTAGAAAATGTTCACGTAGCACTGGGTTATATTTCACCAACAAATGAACTGATTAAAAAAACATACTTTATTTGCCGATGATTCAGATCTATCATAAGTTCCAAATAAATTCCTTCTCAATGGCACCAAAAGACCAAATTCTGTTTAGCTAGGAATCCAATGATATCCAACAATCTTGAAAGTATCACCCTCCTTTTCTTCATTACGTTTTTAACTTTTTCTTATACCTTTTTGTCAATTGTTGCTCCCCGTTGGATTCTAATTTCCAGCTCGTTTTACCATGTTAAAGCCCGAATATGGTCTACAGTGAATTCATGCTCAAATATTCTAGGATTTAAGTTTCCACCACATGTTGAATCCAACCACAGAAGTAGAATTTGAATGACTTCTGTCTGAAAATATTCTGCAGTATTAGCAGCAAAGAGCTTCCTTTAAAGAAGAGTACACCAACAACAATTTCAGTATTTTTTTATTATTATTTGGCAGTTTAAAAAAACCACTTGCGTGTAAGTTTTCTGTTTCATCCTTTGATTGATGCACCCTTACGAATCACTTCACCAAAGTCAGAATCTATTTGTTGAACCACAGGCGCATCTTGACATACCAGTAAGATTAATGTGTCATCGTTAATCTTACTTGGCCACAGACTAACATCTTTTAAGTCAATAGCAGGAATTTTTTGTACGTTGCACTCTTTATTGCTTGAAAATGAAGAATAATTTGAAGTTGACGATGGTGTGGATTCGAAAATTGTTTCAGATATTATAGTAGTAGTGTCGAGACTGAGGTTGCACCGTAACACTTTTGGCTTTATTTTGTGTTGGTCATCGTTAGTGGTTTCTCAAACACCAACCTTAGTAGTCCCCGGTGTGCACATACACAGGTATACAGTAATATAAAGAAAAAAGAAGAAAATAGAAGTAATGCAATTTAATTAAAAACATGATACATGATCAATATTTAGCACGTAATCTCAATAAGAACTGCCTATACTAACTAAATATGATATGAGGTAGTTTGCCTAAGCCTTGGCCAACCAGGGGCGTGAGGCGCCGGAAGGTCTAACTCAGACAATTGAGTTAGTTACTGGTCCCTCAATCACATGGCATGTTGGCCGAGCACGCTTAGTTATTACTTACATTGGGCAAGTTCAAGTCCAGTTACATATGAGCGCCCTGAATATAGAGCTAAACCCCTTACAAGAGGATCGACCAACTTACATGAGTATATCAAAATCGGTGGGCCATGCTCGGTCGGGAACACGTCCCACAATTTGATCACCCAACGGGCGATCAATATCACAACATACATACAAGTAATTAATGACTGCTCCAGCCGTGCCAGAGTGGCAGTAGCGGCTCACGAGCTGTATACCCCAAAGGGGAGTATTACAGCGTAATAACAAAGATTAACCACGGGCCAATCTTGAGAAGCATGAACGGCCCACAGGTTACCCACTTAACACAAGTGCGTGGGATTGACAAAAGTGCCTAACTAGGTGTGGATCCCAGGCCTCCATATAACTTGAA
>CABFOW010000969.1:107684-125842 GCA_902141385.1 Timema californicum
GGGGCATCAGGCTCGACGGAAGAGTCGGTGAAGTAGGTATGTAAATAAACAAACAAGTGTTACGGGCGTAGCATTTAACACTAATATCTCATTTGTTAACTCTTGACGACTTGCTTGTAGCACCAAAACATTCGTATTTTACACTTGAACGGGGCTAAGCCAGATTAGCCCGTTACAAGGTATTTTGGTAGATCCTCTTCATTCTTTTTTATTATTCCTCCTTGGACTTTTTATAAAGCAGCACAACTCTCTTTTGTTCTCTTCGTCTTACGTTAGACTGATAGAATAATAATAAAGATATCAATAATAATTAAAGAAAGAATAAGCAGGATGAATACATCCCTTAATTTTAGTTTATGGAGAAATAAATTCACCCTTCACGCAGTGACATAGCCAGGGTGTCCATTGTGTTCAAAGTGTCCGCGCAGTTTATAAATATAGTAAAGTAAGTATTCATTTAAGAAATCAAATTGAGTATTATATTATTATTTTTTAAAATTTGAATTATAGTGTGGTAGGAAAATGTAAGTGTTTTTTTATTTAAATTTAATTTCTTTTTATAGTTAATACTAGTAGTAAACAATAAAATTACGTATTGACGATTTATACTACCCCGGTAGGTAAAAACTTTAATTTTCGTTTCAGAAGACCAAAAGTACCGCTTGGGGTGAATCTAGCTACGCTACTTTTTCTGAATGTTTCAGAAAGGTTTTTCAGCTTGCATTAGGCTGACCATAATTATTTGAGACAAAAACAGGACGTAACAGGTTAGAGGGTGGGGAGGGAG
Source organism: Timema californicum (assembly GCA_902141385.1). NCBI lineage: Eukaryota > Metazoa > Arthropoda > Insecta > Phasmatodea > Timematidae > Timema > Timema californicum. The sequence goes on from CABFOW010000969.1 coordinate 108,472, forward strand.
ACGGAACTTTGTCAAGTAAAACATATGTTACAAAAAGATATATATATTTTTTTTTAACATTATCTTAGTTAACTTAAAATCATTCTTCACAAAACACACACTAAAACTTTTGGTGGATATAGATCGGGACTGTATTTCATCCGGCTCATACCATGAGTATCGTTTCGGATCAACTTACTTTGCGTAACAAATCTCGGTCCTTTAATACCTTGTCAGAAAAATAATCAAACTCCATGCTCCAATAAATTTGTCATATAACTATTAGCATGACTATAATAATAATAATAATAATAATTATTATTATTATTATTATTATTATTATTATTATTATTATTATTGTCACCACGTCTTACTACCTGTTCGGGCTATACGCAACGACTCTAATTGATTCGACACCTAGGTATGCAACACGTGTATGATGCAACCAACAAGCACACATAACATAAAAAAGATTTTTAAAAAAGCCAACGTTACACTACAGTGGCATATTCTGAAATAATTAATTGGAATGCTGTAATGCAACCAACTAGCACACATAACATAAAAAAGATTTTAAAAAAAGCCAACGTTACACTACAGTGGCGTATTCTGAAATAATTAATTGGAATGCTGTACTATAAAAGTTGCAGAGGAGATTTGGGGGCCAAGGAGCCTCAACCACCGTTGTGCAAGATCACCAAGGGATTATTTCAAGGGAAATATTTGAAAGTGTGAGCCTATAGAACAGTAGTTCTGGAATATTTATTATTTTCCCTTAACCGTATGCCATCTTAAGAAATTTTGAGGCCCTTCCTACTACCACATTATCTCTTTTTTTAATTTATAATGATGATTACCATTCACTCAAAATCTAATAAAAGTAACTCCATGGCGTCAGCCCGCATTCAGGCTATACCTACCGAGTGGTTACCAATCTGTTTGGCCAAATAGTTTCAACTCTTGCGGATAGAGGGTGTCATGTGGTCAGCACAAAGATGCCTCAAGCCATTAAACTTGGTTTCTATACGGGATAAACTAATACTGTATTCGATTAGCTGCTTATTTATCCACACAAGCCTGTGTCCAACCCGTTCCAGCCCCACTGCTTCCCAGATAATATGGAAAGACTTCTCAGAAAATCTGGACACACCGGGAATTAAACCCAGCACCTCTGGGTCTGTAGTTAGAACCTATGATCACTAGACCACAAAGGTGGTCCACAGATTATAATATCTACATGAGTAGTTAGCACGATCAAATAGAATAAGCGCTATGATTGGTTGAATTTGGTCACGTGACTACGCACCTCTCTCTCTGATTGACTGTTGGTTTTCCCCTCCTCTTCCCTTCCCCTCACCTCAAAAAAACATTTTGTCATATAGCTAAGGGGGTTAGTCAGTTATTATAATCACTTAGAGCAAAAATCATAATACCACCAGGGAAATAAAGGTATTTAATATATTCAAGGTATTTATTATATTAATGTTATAATTATTGTAATAGTGACGTAATACAAAAGAGGTGTAACGAAGTGGAGTTAGACTATATTTAAAATAAAGCTTAAGTTATACAGACTATAGTAATTTGAGAAATACATGATATAATCGTTTTCTACGTATTTCATTACTCAGAAACAATATTATGATTTCTTGAGTCCAAAGTGAGTGAATTGTGAAAATCTCCCCATTCACATGCTCCTTTTAGAACTGTTGGTTGCACCATTTGAACTGCGTAGTTAGAAACTTCCAGAGATAAACAAGGAAGGTATATAAACCCCGGATATCTGGAAATTGGGGTTCTCACTCTTTATAATTGTCATTCTGAGTGTATGTAGAAGTATTGTCGGGGTTACTCTTCAAGTGAACCACGAACTTGTAATTTACTTTAGATATTAATTTAAAAAGTGTAAGAACACTAGTCTTCACTCTTAAACATCAGAGTATTTCTTCTTGATCTGAGGTTCCTATCAATGATTTAGAGTTGAAACGAATTCATTAGTTCTCTACCTCGAGTTCCCATACCTATGAGATACGACAGGTCAAGAACAATTTTTGTCTCAGATGTGGGGTTCGTCACACTCGACTTGAAGAAAAAAGAAGTTCGATAACGTTTGCACAAAAGAAGAAATCGAGGGGTGGCGCGTCTCGAAGAGAGCCACGCATTTCCAACCTAAAGAAAGAACGTTTCTGGGAAGAGACAGTGGTCGCGGCAGGACGACCCGGATGCCAGAGACTCCAAGGAAGGACGAGGTACGTGAGGTCAAACAGTTCCAGAGGTTCCAGGGGCTCCATCATCCGACAGGAATGGTGCCCGTCTGTACCCAGGTTCAACGAGGAGACAAGAAGGGGATAGAGCAGACAATTAGGTGTTACCCAATCCCTATATTCTGTCTGCAAAAAGTTGTAAAGTATGTTATTAGTGTTATTAAAGTGAACGCATAAAATTGTAAGAGGTCGCAGAAAGTGAAGTGTTTAAAATGGCTTGGAAAGGTAATGATTTCTGTTCTATAAGTGAAGCACTAAAACTAATCCCAGAATCATTCAGTGGAGATAAAAGAAAGTTTAGAGAATTTGTAGAAAATGTTTAAGCGGCCTTTGATTTAGTAAATCCAGTAAACCATCTAAAATTATTAAAGTTTTTAAAAGCTAAAATAACAGGGGATGCAAAATCAAAATTGTTAGTTAGAACATCTGCAGAAACATGGGACGATGTCAGGGATGTATTAGAGGAAAATTACTTCATCAGAAGGAAATTCTATTTTTACGCATGTCGTATGTTCAATGTACGGCAGAGAAACGCAGAACAAATAGCGTCATGGGAACGTAGGATTGATACCATGCAAACAGATTTTAAAGAGGCTGCAAGTAGGGTTTGTTCACGGGATGAACAGATAGGAGCCTTAGCACTAGTTCAACATTTATCTAAAGCATATTTCAACCAAGTATTATTTGATGAAAGGATTCAAACAATAGTAAGGAGTAAAAGTATGGACGTAAGTAGTTTGGGATCAGTAGTAGAGATTGCTTTAGAAGAAGAAGTTAATATAATATCACAGAGATAAAAGGGCCCCAGAGAAAATAAACCATTTAGAATGGGTAGTAACAGGATAGAACCAAGATGTGCTAATTGTCGTAAAGTAGGACTTCGCGCAGAGCACTGTTATCTAAAAAAAGGTAAAGAACGAGGTAAAACGTGAACCACGAGATGTTCACATGGGTCTACAACGGGTCTGCTACCTTTGTGGAGAACCCGGCCATTTTAATCAGGATTGCATGAGGAATAGATGGAAAAGAAAATTTCCAAATAATCCGATGCAGATACAGGTAAACTTTTGAGGCAGGGTAGGCAACCAACCGTGCCATCCAGTCAGAGAAAGGACTGTTGCAATACGAAAAATGCAATTGTAATTATGGGAGAGGGTGCGCAAAATCAAGCTCGACTCTATTGTCCTAGTTTGATAGGATTCGAAACAGTATAAACACGTTCAAAATAAGAAATACAATATCTGATAGAGATAGGGTCTAAAATCCGCTTAACCAGGAGGAGTAACTTAATTGGCTACGTTCTTAACGAGATAGACCCAAAGGAAGCTTCTAGTGCAATGGTTATCACTAGTAATGTTATGGCTACGCAGGGAAGAGTAACCCTACACATAAATTTAAATAATAATATAATTGAGCATCAATGTCACGTGGTGGATACCCTCAATTACAAAGGGATATTAGGCTGAGATTTTTAATGAAAAAGTACGAACCGTAATATATTTATTAAAAAAATGTTAGGTTAGGTAAGCATGTACTACCTGTGTTAAATAAGGATGTACAAGCATCTAAGATACAATACATACCTCCTTGAAGTGAAAAAATTGTAAGTTTATTAGTGGAAGGAGAAGGATTATACGTAGTGTCTAAAGGTTCTCTTGCGTCAGGAGTATACGTGGCGGAAGCTCTCTGCTACGCTGCAAACGGGGTATGCATGAGTAGCGTAATTAATACGATGGAGAAGTCCGTTGAGGTAGTATTACCTAGAGTGAAATTAGAAAAAAAAAATGGAAAAAAGAAAGGCTACCTCCAATAATAGAGAATAAAAATCAAGTAAAAGATAGAATAGGTATGTTAGCCGGGAAGCTAAGTTTAGACCATTTAAATAAAGAAGAAAGGGAAAGTATTGAAAAGATGTGTTACGATTACAATGATATATTTTATTTAAAAGGAGATAATATTTGAGGAACGACGGTCATCGAACACGAGATACCGTTAGTTAAAGGACACACATCCCATGAATCAGAAACAATATAGTATCCCTCAAGTTCACAAACAAGAGGTCGAAGAGCAGATTAAACACAGGTTGAAAGATAATAATATTCAACCAAGTACAAGTCCTTGGAACAGTCCAATACTTGTTATTCCAAAGAAAGTAGATGCCTCAGGGTAAAAGAAGTGGCGAGTTGTTATTTACTTTAGGAAGATTAATGAGATAACGATAGGGGACGCATTCCCTATCACAAATATTGCAAACATATTAGATCAGTTAGATAAAGCCAAATATAGTATCTACTTTAGATATGGTATCAGCGTACAATCAGTGTTCACTAAAAAGGGAGGACCAAAATAAAACTGCTTTTAGTACTTAAACAGGTCATTGTGAATTCAAAAGGTTGTGTTTCGGTTTGAAAGGAGCTCCAGCAACATTTCAGATATTAATGAACACAGTTTTAACTGGGTTACAAGGAATAAAGTGCTTAATTTATTTAAGATGATTTTGTTGTGTTTGGACCATCATTAGAAATTTATAATGAAAGGCTAATAGAGGTTTTTGAGAGATATAGACATCATGGATTAAAATTACAGTCAGATAATTGCGAATTTTTGCGGAAAGAAGTTACGTATGTATATGGTAACGCCAAATGGGGTTAGGCCAGACCCAAGGAATATAGAGAAAATATTATAATATCCTACGCCAACTACAACTAAACAACTAAAGGTGTTTATAGGCATATCTAGTTATTACAGAAAGTTTATAAAAGATTTCAATCAAGTGGGTAAACCGTTGTACCAACTTCTTAAAAAAGGAGTCAAATTCGAATGAACGGAAAAACAAGAAAGGGCATTTAGTCATTTTAAGGAAATTCTAACAACAGAATCACTGTTGCAGTTTCCAGATTTTTCTAAGCTATTCATTATAACCACAGACGCGAGTAAAGAGGCCGTAGGTGCCGTACTGTTCCAAGGAGAAATAGGAAAAAACTTACCAATAGCTTTTGGGAGTCGAATCCTGAACCAAGCAGAGAAAAATTATTTTTCGACAGAAAAGGAATTGCTAGCAATTATATGGGGAGTCAAATATTATATACCATATTTGTACGGGAGAAAATTTACGATAGTCACTGATCATAAGCCATTGACTTGGAATTTTAGTCTGAAGGATCCCAGTTGAAGACTACTTAGGTGGAGGCTAGAACGAGAGGAATATGATTACCAAGTAGTGTATAGAAAAGGAAGCCTAATAACTCATGCAGATGGGCTGAGTAGAAGTTTTTAGGGATGGAGATTCAAACCCCGACCTCCGTAACGGGAACCCAGACAGATGAGGGAATTCATAATGAAGATTCAAATGATAAAATAAGTGGGGAAAGAAATTGAGTATTTTGAAAAGGTTTCATGATGAACCGTTAGATGGTTATCAAGATATGAACAGAACATACCAAAGAATTAAAATGTACTACCAATGGCCGTAAATGAAAAAGGATATTGAGGAGTATATTAAGAAGTGTGAAATATGTCAAAAGGACAAAATCAATCAAAAGAAAACAAAAATGCCATTAGAATTAACAACTACGCCAAAGGAAGTATTTGAAAAGGTATGTCTAGATATAATGGGGCCGTTAACTGAAACAGCTGAAGGACATCGTTACGTGTTAACATGTCAGGATGAATTGTCGAAGTATACATTATCCATACCAATTAAACAGCAAGATGCAAGAAAAGTAGGTAGGCATTTTGTGGAACATGTTGTTCTAAAATTTGGGGTACTTAGTTCAATATTGACGGATCAAGGGACAAATTTCATGAGTGAAATATTTACAAAAATATGTAAAATGTTGAGGATTAAAAAGCTGCAAACTACGTGTTATCATCCTAAAACAAACGGGGCACTTGAAAGATGTCATAGATTCATAGTTGAATATCTGCGTCACTTATATAGCAACGGGTCAGCATGATTGGGACACGTGGTTACCGTATGCTACCTTTGTGTATAACAAAACACCACACAGTGCAACAGGTTATACACCACACGAGTTGTTTGGTAGGAAAGCCAGTATCCCAGGATTATTTAAGGAAAAACCTGAAGAAATCCTTTATACGTATGACGACTACGTCAAAGAATTAAAAGAAAAATTACAAATAAGTCATGACACAGCTAGTAAAAATGTAATACAAGCAAAAGAACAAAATAAATATCATTATGACAAAACTTGCAATGTACCTACATTTGAGGTAGGGGAATCAGTGTTACTATTCGACGAGTCCTTGAGAAGAGGTAGATCCAAAATTCTAACATCACAATGGGTAGGTCCCTATAAGATAGTCAAAGTAGAAGGTGTAAATTGTACAATAAAGTTGAAGAAAACTAGAACCCTAAAAGTTCACGCTAATTGGTTGAAGCTATTTTTTTAATTACGGGGAGTCGTAGGAGGAATGGGTGTTATTAGCCCTGGGAAGTAATAGGTCAAGGATGGCTAGGGCTTAGAAGTGGCAGATTAGTTGCAAGAAAATGGGGAAGACGTGGTCACCCTACAAACACCTCAAACATATAAAATAAAAATTAATACTAATTAGTATTAGCCTTTAGTCAGATTACAGGTACGTTTGTTTAAACATAAATAAATAGAGGTCGATTTATATTTATATTTAGTCGTTATTTATCTTAAAGTCGTATCGTAAGGATAATCAAGGAGAACATATAAAGAAGAAAAGTTATGAGGGAGATCGAACTCAGAAGTATTTGAGTTAGTTAATTGTAACGAAAGCTTAACATATTTATGTTCCATTGTTTTAGGAAGATAGGAATCTTATTCATTGTAAACATGTTCCTAATCGTCAATATGTGTATGAGTCTCGACGTGAGAGTCGAGAAGAATAAGAGAATCGCCCGGCCTGTGCTATGAACGACACGGCGAAGCACAGTTATTCAACACCGAATGGAGGTTGGTTACTTATTTACATTTGTCGCAAATAGAAGAATATTGTGAAAAGATTAATGAATATGCTAGTTTGACTCGTAGGTTATGCAACGTAAATAATTAAACTTTGAAGGATAAAACTCAATGTATATCAAAAATCAAGGATAATATTCAAGCTATTAAAGAAATAGAAAATAATAAAAATTTAATTAAACAAATTACTCAGAGAGAACAAACTACGCGCAGAAAACGAAGCATATTTCCTTTAAATATTATAGAACAAATTAGTAGAGCTTTATTTGGAACACTAGATGAGGACGATGCTTCTTACTATAACGAAAAAATTAAAACATTAGAAGAAGAAAGATCACAATTTTTGAAATTATCTAAAGAACAAATGTTAGTGGTAAAATCTACTTTGAAAACAATTAATCAAACCATTAAAGATACAGCAGATAACGAGAAAACATTATGTGAAGTATTAGATCAAATTAAAATAAAAAAATGAAAGGGATGGTCGGTTAAAAGAGAGATTTAATGTAATGATATTAAAAAAGCCCTAAATGAACATATTATCAATTTAGATAGATCTATAAGAGAGGTAAACAGCAATATAAAATTTTTATTGACGCCATTTTGAATGCACAAAAGGGCATTATGCAACCTCACGTAATCACACCTTATCAAATTATAGATTACTTTAGGCAAACGCAGACACATTTACCTCAAGTGTTATCCTTACCCTTTCCTTTTGAGTATGTGATACGGACATAACCTATTGAAAATTTTAAGATTAGAAGTGTATGTACACACTAATGTAGTAACTTATGTAACGACTTACATGAAATAACACTCACCAACTCGGACAGCCCTCTCTCAGAAGGTCAAAACGCGGCACTAGCTCGACCACCGGCCTCCGCTCTCGCAAGATACAACGAACCGACTGAACGCCGCGCCTAGCCTGTGTACAGCGAAGCTCAAACACGTGTCTGGCCAGCAAAGAAAATGGAAAGAAGAGTTCCGCTTCTGGCTACGCGGAGCTTCGAGGCGCTTCGATGTCCGTCTCGAACTTCCCCTTCCCCCTAGTTTGTAATGTTCTTCAACCTTCCTTTCCTTCGATCCCCCCCCCCCTTTCTGAGAGTTATGACTTTGTATATATACTAGCCGTACCGGGATCTCACTTCACTTACTACCCCACCGGCTTGAGGACAAGAGGTGAGGACGGCGACTTGGTCTCGGGGAATATTATCATTTTATCAAAATTACTATTTCGACGTCATGGGGGGAACTCTTTCAAAATTACCATTTGGACTTTGTTACTAATTTATTATAAATTGAAGTTTGAAAATGCTACGCGCTTATCGCGGCAGGAAGTTAGACCGTCGCTTTCGCCACCACTTATATTTGGGATCTGGACCCAATTTATCTTTAATTTATATTTTTGTCAATATTAGTTTTTAACCAGAGGTTGTCTGGTCCCGGGTTCAAAACCCAGCTTGTGTTCATTTCAAGTATCGCGGTATTTGAACTCGACTTTGTTCGTCAAGTCAAATACCGAGAGCTAATATGTTACGTAGATTATTATTACATTGAGGCCCTGGGACATTGCTATGACGTCACGTTTACTACGGGCGTCTGTAGGAAAATTAAATGTTTATACTAGGATGGGTAACTGTAACGCAAGAGTAACCAGATATTCCATTCCTCTTGGGGTAGGAACTATTCAAGTTAGTGAAGTAACCAGTCAACCAGAAACCAAGGACCATAACACTGAGATCCCGGACCGTACCTTTTTGATAGGTTTGATGTAATGTCATTTAGTAACCGTCTTGAGGAGGTTACGAGTTGTTGACCTTTTGATCTAGTTGACTCCGTTGTTGGACGGAGAAGTGCGCTTCACGCAGATTTGAATGTTTGTATCACTCTATTATTGTTTTTGATTCAATAAAATTTATTATATTCAACCAGGTAACTCTTTCACCTGATTTACTGCCTCGTCTCACCTTATAGATATTAAGGGGTGGGGGGTTGCACTATATAATTACATTACCTTTAACAGATCATTTATAAGTACATTGTGTATAAAGTTTTACCATTACCATACCTGTAAAACTTTCAAATTCAACAAATAAGTTTATTTTTGTACAACCAGAAGAAAAAATATTATAATTAGAAATGAGCAAATTGTACTACGTTAAAATTAGTCAATATAATTTTGACTAATGTAAACGAATTGAAAATGAATGTTATGTTTGTAGACAGTCATTTCCATTATTAAGTACTCATCTACATGAAGAATGTGAAGCTAAAATGGTTAGTTGTACTAAAACAATACCTAAAGAATGTGATAAGAAAATTGCAGAAATGGAAAGACCCTTACGGATACCCTTAAAACATAATGAATGGATTTTTTGGGTTTCATATGCAGAAAAATTAACTGTGTTATGTGAAGGTCAATAACCTTACGACATTACCTTAGATGGTACTGGAAAGTTAAAATTTTTATTCTAAATGTAAAGGTTATGGTTCTAATATATTGCTTCAAACGCAATCTTTGATTACAAGTAATGAAACTAACAAATATATTATACCTCCAATTAATTTATAAAATGTTTGTTGTTTGATGGAAGGTGAACAATTAAATTTAAATAAATTAGAGCTAGACTTACCTATGGAATATGTAGTCAACCAGTATGTGATACAGGAGGAAGAATGGAAAATTAACCATTAAGTTAAAATATCGAAATTGTCTATACTTACATATGTAATAATATCAATAATAAGTTTGATAGTAATGTTTGTTACGATCTCATAACGTGCCCCTCGTTTGTACGCCATTTGTTACGCCACTATTAGCTGGCCCCGGGTTTGGGTGCCATTTGTTACGCCCCACTGTTGGTTACCAATTGTTACGCTTCTCGTTGTTCCGCCATTTGTTACGCTCTCATAACGGGCCCCTCGTTTGGACGCCAATTGTTATGGCCCAAGTTGGATGCTAATTGTTATGTTCTTATAGCTGGTCCACGTTGGGCCACCAATTGCCCCCTTACGTAATATTTTTGGTGATAAATGCATCACGTTTGGAAGTATTTTTTAACCTTACGGAATTTTTATTTGTTTAACTGTCCCGCGGTTGTTTCGTAATTTGTTACGTTTAAAATAGTTATTATCACTCCCCTACATTGGGCCTCACTTTTTATGATAAACATAACTAAGGTCAGATAGAGTTTGATATTGGTCTATTCAATGATAATTATTAATACTTGTATAGAAAAATGACCATGTTGCACACAATCTAGACGAGCGCCTAACACCCGTCCATCCGAGACAATGACTGACATCACAGTAAGATTTGAGATAACACCATCCGTGATATACCTCAGTCCAATGGATCTTACTAGAATGTTTAGTTCACAAACACGTATAGAAGCATACAGAATGGCCTAGAACCGGACACTGCCTCAAATTGAACACCTACAATGTTCTGGGTTGTTCAAGAGCAGGAAGTTCAGTTTTAGAAGACTTTTATATTGTATTTTTGACTCAACTTTACGTCACAAACTGAAGTTAGTTACAGTAGCTGATGCCTCCTAACTTCAGGGCGTGAACTTAAAAACAATAAATAGCTAGTAACTTCCTAGTTAGAATCTGTTAACTATCATATCTTAATAATTTAGAAGAAGACGTGCTTTAAGCACTAAGTATTAAAATATAAAATTCAAATAAAAATAAAGGGCCCCTCGTTTGGACGCCAATTGTTATGGCCCAAGTTGGATGCTAATTGTTATGTTCTTATAGCTGGTCCACGTTGGGCCACCAATTGCCCCCTTACGTAATATTTTTGGTGATAAATGCATCACGTTTGGAAGTATTTTTTAACCTTACGGAATTTTTATTTGTTTAACTGTCCCGCGGTTGTTTCGTAATTTGTTACGTTTAAAATAGTTATTATCACTCCCCTACATTGGGCCTCACTTTTTATGATAAACATAACTAAGGTCAGATAGAGTTTGATATTGGTCTATTCAATGATAATTATTAATACTTGTATAGAAAAATGACCATGTTGCACACAATCTAGACGAGCGCCTAACACCCGTCCATCCGAGACAATGACTGACATCACAGTAAGATTTGAGATAACACCATCCGTGATATACCTCAGTCCAATGGATCTTACTAGAATGTTTAGTTCACAAACACGTATAGAAGCATACAGAATGGCCTAGAACCGGACACTGCCTCAAATTGAACACCTACAATGTTCTGGGTTGTTCAAGAGCAGGAAGTTCAGTTTTAGAAGACTTTTATATTGTATTTTTGACTCAACTTTACGTCACAAACTGAAGTTAGTTACAGTAGCTGATGCCTCCTAACTTCAGGGCGTGAACTTAAAAACAATAAATAGCTAGTAACTTCCTAGTTAGAATCTGTTAACTATCATATCTTAATAATTTAGAAGAAGACGTGCTTTAAGCACTAAGTATTAAAATATAAAATTCAAATAAAAATAATATATATATATATATAATTAAGAGGAGAATATTGTCAATGCTTTCAAATATTCTTTAGGGTCAAATCAGGGACATTACAATACCTCCCAAAGGGTATCTGAAAGTAGAGACTAGTTGTATACTTTTAGATACGCTTTGCCAAAAAAATAAAAACATGATCACTTTTCGCACATCCTGTATAACGTTTCACAAAATTTACAAAGTTGCATTAATTCCAATATTTTGGAACACCCTGTATAGCATTGAAGTACTTAAATGACAATGCCTGAAGTGGTTATCTCTCAATGTAGGTTTACATAAACTTTTTACACAAATAAGTTGGTTATATGAATCAAACATTAAAATATAAAATGTCAAGCATAATTATGATTAACTGAAATAAAATAATCTAAGTTTATTACATTAAGAAAATTGAATTTGATTGTCACTAATCAAAGTGTCTTTATCATTTATTGTTAAAACATTTCATATTTTTCAATATCTTATGCTTTGTTCTAATTTAATAAAATCTTCTTTAATTATTCGTTGCACTTTATTTATTTCCATGATCCTTCACGGATCCACTTTTGTTATTATTTTTAACACACTTGACAAACACTCTTTAACTATTTATGTTACACATACTGTTAAAAGCCTCGTGGCCAAATTCGCTACATGAGCCATCACATCTAATTTTATGAACCTAAGCAAATAAAATTTGCTATATGAGCACAAACATTACCTACAATAGGTATCATAACTTAAAACACATTTACTGAAAAATAGCTTAACTTAACAAAAAAACCCATGGACAACAAGCAAAAAAAATATACAAGAACACTATTTCACAGAGAAATGGTAATATCATACATACATATACACTGTCTAATAACATAGAAAAGGTAATAACTAAGGATCTAAAATTACCTTACCGTAGATTTATTTGTGAGGACACATAACCTCAAATAAAACAAAAGGGAAAACTCAATGCTGAACATCTTAACAGCACACAGACTCCAAATTTCTTCCACACAGAACAATGGTATACACAACCTCCAAAAAGACTTTAGTAGTTTAATAAAAACTCACATTTTGAAATATTATTATTGTAATCACTCTTCCAACAAATTTAATTCAGAATAAGTAGTTTAAAGCTTGTGGCATAGTATGGACTTATTTTATAACCTCTCAGAGAGCACAACAAAAACAAACTCGATAAGGGTTAGCTTCTAAAAATTGAAACGTATTCTCAAAATACTTCCCATCATACAGTGACCGACAATTCCTTTGCTCAGGCTCTCAAAACACACAAGAGGTGTTCTCTTAGCGGTTCAAACCTTGTTCAAAATATCTGGAAACCACAGGTGGTCCAGAACTACTGCTGGCCCCCTGGCCTACAAAAATATCCCAAAACTCTCCTAAATCGCGTGGCCCAGGTTCAATGTCTGCCCCCTAAAACTCACAAAATTCTCATAACTCGGGTGGCCCAGGTCTCAATGACTGCCCCCTAAAACTCACAAAATTCTCCTAACTCAAGTGGCCCAGGTTTCAATGCCTGCCCCCTAAAAATCACAAGGTAGTCAGACCTCGGCGATAAAACCACTCTCTTGTCAAACGTCGAAGGCTCCAAGTCTTGACATCACAACACGCCACTGTATTTCAGAAATTCCCTGCCTCAACTCAACTCCTATCAAAAGTTTCCCTTAAATTACCTGCCTATCCCTAACTTGCTCTCCAGGACACTAAAACTAGGTCCCGCATAAAAATATACTCCCAAAATATTATACAAATTTCTCAACAGTGGCTAAATCTCCTTTAGATGCCACAAGTCATTTGGAATATTGTTGTTAATCAACCACGAAACTTATTACTTTGGGAAATTAGAGTAATTTACACAAACATTTTTAATTAATTACCCTAATTTTATATTCAATCCTGTATTTATTATCAGCCCTAAACATTCTAATAAAATATTCAGGTTTATAATTATTTAACACCTGTCAACTTTATGTATAATATAATATCTTTTATTATTAGTTCATTACTTTTAATAGTAGCTTTTCAATATTATTAATTTGATGATACGTTTACATAAACTTAAGTCCTACATTATGCAAATTATTACTATCATCGAAAATTTATATAAGTACGAGAACTGATACCTGATATATGAGAGATCGTGTGCCATATCTATCTTCTTATGCGGACAGGAAAAGGACCCTTTGTGGCTCCATAGATCCTTCTTCCTTGAGCACCACCCACCTGCTCGGTTAAACTAACTCCCCACTGGATATGATTTTGAACGCTCTGCTACTGTAGTAAACTGATTTTCTTGTGACCAAACCACAACCTGATAACACTTGGTTTTGTCAGTGACAGACTTAGGCCTAACTCCTCTGGTGGCCTACCTCTGCTAAATAAGTTAGTGTACCCCGTACGCCACTCTTGGCTCCAAACATATTGAACCACTTTCCAGAGAAACATTACATTGTGGCCTACGACCCCATGATTGGTAGGCATGCCTACCTTGCAAGCCCCCACAGTGTCCCCTTCTAAGCATGAGAACAAAACTTCAATTTTGTTCCTTTCCCTTAAATTTTTTGTATGGAATTTCTGTGCATCCTCCATCGTTTGAGAACATCGAGATTGGATGATTTAAAATGGACACGCACACCATAAAACGAGAGCTGAAAACCACCCCGTGGTTCCGTTTTATACAGTCGGGCGTTTTCCCTGCTGATCAACTACCCGCAAGAATAGTTTGACCTGCCCCTATCGTCATCAACACTGATCCACACACCAAGCATGGGACTCATTCAGTCGCCATCTCTATCGACAAGAACGGCGTGGGAGAATATTTTGACAGCTATGGTTTTCCATCTCGTATAAAGTCACATCTTGCATTTATACGCAAAAACATTTCCAGCACGTTTCATAGTACACTACAACTTCAAATCATCGCTTCAGACGTATGCGGCCATTACGGTCTCGTGTACCTTCTCTATCGCGCTCAGAATATTCTTATGAAAACTTTCTTAACCCTATTCTCACCTATCAATCATGCAGGCATAGGCAACGAAGCTAAGGTGGTGATATATTACAACACACTTTTCAAGACTGTAGGGTCCTGCCTCAAGTGGTTGTGTCAAAACAGCATGTGCCTATAAAAGTGGCGTGCCGATGGCGTACTGGCCGTAGTCGTTACAGTCGTAAAAGCGACTCGTCGGGGATGTATGCGACACGCTAACAGAATCAGTGGATGTCATCGATCTCGAACAGTCTACGGTGGAAACGCACATCAGAAACCTAGATTTTATCAGTGCTACCTACTATACACATAAAGTCATCTGTTTGGACTATTACATGCTGGATTGTGAACTAAAAACAATTTTATTAAAGCATGTAAGAGCAACTCTAGAAAAAGTATGAACGAATATATGAGACATTCCTGTAAAAGTGTACAATAAACATTATGTATGATGTCTGTGAAACCTTTAATGTTTAATAAATATATGTTTTGTTATAACATGTTCTATTCACGCAAAACCTTTTTGTTCCCTTACACGTATATACGAGTCTCAACTTGTCAAACCGTCAAACTCTCACCAAATATGAACAGGGTCAATATACCTCTTGTACTAGCTCCCGGTTTTCAAGGTCACGATATTTTATTGTCTCGACTCGTCTTGTCGAACCACCAAACTGGTGCCAGTCATAAGGGAAAAAACCCATTGCGACATCATTCCAGCTCGTGTCCCATTCCTGTTTCGACATGTCTTGTCGACCCGTCAAACTGACACCAATCATCAGGGTTGTGACTGTGCGATGACGTCATTGGTGAAACCCATTGTGGAGGGGAGGGTTGCTAGAGTCAATGACCTAGCTCACGATTTCAAGGTCACGGTCTATTCCTGTTTTTTCTAGCTGCCATACTCTCGCCTGTCATCAAGGAAAACCCATTGCGACATCATTAAAGGTCACGATCTATTCTGGTCTTGACTTGTATTGTCGACCCACCAAACTGTCATAAGGTTTAAGTCACCAGGAAATCCCATTACCACATAAGGGTTTGCGACACCGGGAAAACACCATTACCACACAGGGGTTGCGGGAGGTGTTTGCGACACATACCTCAAAGGAGGGGATAGTGAAAGTAATCAAAAGGGGCCTTAAGGCTGGGAACCTCCTCTCACACTCTTCACTACGATGCCGTCAGGAGAGCTTCGTGCTCCGTGTTCCCTCCAATAACAAGGGAACAACTCCCGACGCTGTGGACTGCTCGCCAATAAATAAATAAAATAATCCAACGCCCGACCCAATCCTACCCAGGCATATAAAGCCACTGAATAAATAACCAATTAGCACAAATAAAAAACCAATGAGCATACATAAATAACCATTGAGAACACATAAAAAAGCGATGCGCACAAATAAAAAAAAATTAGACAAGAATTTAAAAGTTTGGAACACATTAAAGGAGGTCAGGAGGAAGGGAAGGGGGAAAACTAACAGTCAATCAGAGAGCGAGGGGCGTTTGTCACGTAACCAAATTCACCCAATCAGAGCGCTGTTCTATCCGGTTGTGCTAGCTACTTACATGATAGAAATTTAAGTAAATATTAATGTCGGGGCTTAGAGTGGTATGGGCAAATTTCTGAATGCTTAAGAGAGACAGAGCCAATTCAATTAGCCTAGTATAATTAAAAGCACACAGTTAGCAATACTATGAGCAAACAATCATAAATAGAGTAATATGAAGTGATACATCTTTCAAGCGTTCATCAGATCTTGATGAGAGGAAATCAGATGGATTATCCAACTCACTTTGCAATAAAAACTATTTATTAAGGTCTAACTTATCTCACACAATGCTGCTTGGAGCTAACGAGTCTCCCAACTTGAGAATTTATGCTCCAGAATCTATTTATATGCGTAAACTCTTGACTAACATAGAGGAGATTATCTCGGACTATTAATACTCTAACGCTACATCATTGGTTTATTGCTAAGATACTTATAGATATAATTTGCTGTAAGCAGCGTAGCACCCAAGGTGGAAACGGTCAAACAGGAAATTTGACCCCCCCGCTTCCCCAACACTACACATATTTTAATATAAATTTAAATAATATGAAGTGTAACTAAAATATTTAGCATTAAAGATGGGACGAATGTATAGGCTACATTCTAAGACTAGGCTTCTGAATTAAGCATAATATTAAAAAGTTTTACAGTTACATAAAAAATTAACAATTGAAAACACACATAAATAATAGCTTTGATGCCATTTGAATTATTTAATTATCTTGATTACTATAAAACTAATACAAATAATTTCTATCCCCTTTTAATATTCATAAATATTATCGTCCTTCAGGGCTTAGGTGGCTGTGCAACCCCAAACCCGCTCTTTCCATCAAAATTTCATTATTGATACAGCCTCCCCCCAAAGTAAATGGCTGGGTGCGCCACTGATTAAGTAGATTCTATGAAAATATATTTTATTTTACTTTTTCTTTCTAAATCATCTTGAAATGGTGAAATTACACTTTTGACTTTTGGGATTCTTTGATGTATAAAATAAAGTCGTGAATGTAAAACAAAAACTAAAAGAACACTATTAAAACACCACAAATCCTTTCTACTAATATAAAGAGAAACAAGAATTACCGACAACTCCGGTTAATGTAGTCTTGTAACACACCCTATTGCCCCC